>JAQGCB010000464.1:0-22061 GCA_034698835.1 Protaphorura tricampata
ACTCCACAATCCAGAAACAAAGGAAAATCCACCATTTGTTTCGAGTCTCTTTTGTGAGAAGTGAGAAAATGTAGCCTAGGGAATCCTGTCCTGCTAAGAATAGGCAACCACAAAAGAACGTCGTGGCGGTGAAAATTATTACAGATGCGCGAAGTAACTTCTCCCTCACATTTGGCTCAAGATATTTCCTGTTGAAGTGCATTAATCCTAAAGCACAGGAATGATTTTTAATATATCTTTCGTCACATTGAGACATGCACACGTACGCCATTTGTGAACACGTATTACCAAATCTGGTGTTCAAACCGATCATGTTGTTCAGAAGTTCGGCCACCACGTCGATTCTGGTAATACACGTCGTGTGATTAAAAAATGCAGATGCACGAATGAGAACGAGAAATCCATGGATCACGCAATCATCAAACCGTTTTGTTTCTTGAAACTGCTTAATCGTAACAGGAATGCGGCCAATTACAAACGCCAAGTAGCATAACGAAAAGCTTGTTCGAGCTAGAAGAAATGGACTTTTCCATTTGGATTCAGTTTTCTGAAATGGGCGATCAGTATTTTCTTTAAAATCAAGGTCTACCAAGCCATACCGACTAGTTATCCGTAGAATTCTTTTAATTATGTCCAATTCGGTTTCGGTTAACATTTTGAAGTTCTTAATGCTGACTATTCGTGGGTTGTTTAATAGCTGACTGTTTTATAAACCTCATTTGCAAGTCCCTAAGCACACCTCGTCTCAATCAATAGTAGAAAATCTGGATAGTGGGATGAAGCGAACAGTCCTACGCGAATTATCATCATTTTGAGCAATGAACACATTAAGATTGATTCGGTCGCAATCATTTCAATTAACTGCTCATTTCATCAGTTCCGCTGTAATGATATGTAGCTCTCTTGGCTACCTAAGCGGTCAGCAGTTATAATGGACACTCATTAAAATTACGAAATATTTGTAAAGCTGACAAATACTTAAAAGTGGAGAAACCGAAAAGGAATGCTCAAGAGGTTTAGCTGTCCAAACTTGACGGTAATTAAATTTAGTTTGATAGCAGGTTTTCAGGTTTTGGAGTTTAGTTTCGCTTATGTGTCTTTTCGGATCAATATTTGCTTGCAAGAATTAACTAACTTTGTCAACCTTTGGAGTTGTGTTGCCTAAGATTTTGCAATAACTCGGTTGGTTATGGAATCGATTCCGAAAACGAAGCATTTATTACGATTTTGAAATATTTGCTTACTTAATGGAACGTATTTAGACGGTCATTTTAACGAACGTTCGCCAGTATTTGATCGAATTATGGAGATGCATGAGAAATCGGATATTCCCACAAGTTTGTTCCCTCAGGGAAAATTCTGTTTACGTAAGATATTTCGAACCGAATCGATGGATAAAATTTATACATTTGTCAAACGATTTGAGAATTAAAATTATCAAATTCCAAAGACGGAAATAAACCAAATGTCATGCATACTGATGGTGGAAACTTGAGACCGTGCAGGATTTGCGTGATATTTACAATAGAATTCAAGAATTAAGTTTCCAAATGCATGTCTCAGTTTGCCCCGAGGACGGTTCGAAATTGAAACCGAGAACCGCGATTTTCTGGACGAACTTGTTAGCGGGTGATGTTAAATGTATAGTGAATTAAATGTCATTTTTTGAGTTATAAGTCATTTCGACTGGTCTTCGGAATCATTGTCATTCAACCAACAATGAGCTAAAATTTCAAAAAAAATTCAAAACAAAAATTTCAAAAACCCTGCTTTTCCACATTTTGAATTAGGCCATAGCATTAGCATATGCTATAATTTCTTGTGAGTTGAAACACAGAACTTATTACTAAATTCTTGCTAAAGAAAAAAGCTTTTAGAACTATTGACGGGCGGACGTCAATAATTTAAATGTTTACAATTCATTTGGAATTTTAAATCTGCTCAGTGTTTGAAGTAAAGTCGTTGAAGGTCATGGTGAAGTTGACAATAAAATTATTTTATGAAGAGCCCACACCCGTCATGGCACTTGAGAGCTCAACCAATTTTAATAAATCAGACACTTGATGTCAATTCCGTGTCAGTATGAGTACAGGTGTGAACGATTGATTTGCAACTAGTCGTAGTTCACATTGAATCACCATAATAGTAGTCGAAATAAAAGTACTGCTCACCTTGAACCACAAACACCAATCAATAAATTAAACACTTGAAACGGATTCCATGTCAGTTGGAGCTTTTCAAACGATAGGTAGGTCGTTACATTATAATTACCATTACTTTCCTAGTGTAACCATTACAACATTTACTCCACACTAACGTAACGGGTGCAATGGAGGTTCCCATACTTTATTTTGGAATTACGAAGAAACCAGAACCGATTTAAAATTTTAATGATTTTTGTATACAGGGTGGTTCATAACCTACTACTTTCAAATTAAATTGTTGGCAAAAAAAAGAAATGACGACTCCCATTCTAAGTCCCATATCACAATTTTCTGATAAAATATATTAAGAATAACAACGAATTGCCCAAGAAAGGAATGGTGAAGAAAACTATTGATATTTCAGAATCGATTGACAAGTCCACTTTCTGATTAATAAACAATTAAACTTAGAATTCCACATTTCGAGTTAACGTTATATTACATGATAGACATGCACAATCGTTTTAAGACAATCTGAAGATGGAGATATCAAATACATAGTTAGAAAGGGAAGGAAAGGAAACTAGGGAAATCCCTCAGAATATTTTTTAAAGTTAGTTCCATTGGAAGTAAATTTGGGGCACACCATTTTGAAATTGACAAAATTAATCATACGTTAGTGAAAACAAAATGCAAAATAAAATTAGATTTATGGCGTTTCATGTGCGTCTACACATTTGTCTATGAATGTTTTCAAATTGTTAGATTTCTTCAAGCATTTTGTTGCATGAAAGTTTCGAACGGTGGAGTTTTGTCTAATCTTTCATCAGTGTTAACATTTGGAGCTACAACATTGTTTCGTTTGAACACGTTTCTTTGTATGGATAGACCCAAGATATTTCATATCTCTGATGGAAAATGCTAAAAATATTCTAAAGTGGAAGCGAATTCCATTTGGATGGATTGATTGCTACAGTTCATACAGCGCGGATAATCAGTCGTGCTCTTATATCTTTTACCCAACGTCGCCTACATCAGAAATACTATTTGGAGTATAGAACTTCTGAGGTAAATTTAAAATTTAACTCCCAAAGTACCCATTTCACTTCATGCAAGAATACTGGCCGTGTTTAATATTCTACCGTTGTCAGCGTGTCCAAAAAATCAATACAATAATCAATGCAAAAAATGTACAGTATGATTTGATTTGGGTTTTTGTTATTAACGCCATCTATAATACAATTGGTCTGACTTGGTCTTCCATTACTAATGTCACTGTCACCCGCATAAGAAATTCTAAAGGTCGATACGGTCGTGAACTTGAGAAAAACAAATCAATAAATCAAACACTTGAATTGGATTCCGTGTCATTTGGAGCTATTTGAGGGATAGGTAGGTAAATTACATTAATCCCTCTCCAATCCAAAAGTGTAATCAAGGATCCAAAATTTATAATGTTGACACCACACTATCAGAAGAATCGTATGGGCGTGAAGGATTCGTATTGTATTCGTATGCTCTTATATAACGAAAACTTATAAATGTATAAATTCAGCAAGACACCAATGATCACAAAGCACGTAACTGAACTGCAACATAAAAACCACGGACCTTTCACGGTCAAACTTGACACACGCTCACAAAATTTCAGAATGGAAACATTAGACTCAAAATTAGGAAAATCTTTGAGAATATGTTTGAAAGTTTGTCACATTGGTAGTAAATTGGGTTCACACCCATTCGAATTTGACAAAGAAACCCATCGACTCATAAAAACAAAATCCAAAAGAAAATTATATTTTTGGTACTTTATGTGGTTCTACTCAACCATTCATGAGTGTTTTCAAATTGTTAGATTTTTTTCAATCTATTTGTTGTTTGAACGTAACGTATGGACGACTTTTTTCAAATCTTCTCACAGTCATCACATTCGGAGCTGCTTTCTTCTCTAATTTGAATTCATTCCTTTGCATGGATGCACTCCCAGAATTTGTGAATCAATTGACGGAGACAAAGAGGATTTTGACGGGTGATGAGTTCTATATTCAATTTATTTTCAATGAATCCAAATTTCAAAAGAAAAAAAATATTTAAAAGTCAAGTACATTTTTTTAAATTGTACTAGATGAATTCTGTACATCCGCGGAGGGGAGAATGACTGACAAAGGTCAAAGTGATAAGAAGGCACCGTCCAAGACAATTGCAATCTTTCTGTATGCATATTGTACTTCGAATTTTTTCATGACCTTGAATTCACCACACAACCCAAAATATTTCATTTCGCTCTTGGACAATGTCAAAAGTATTCCAAAATGGAAACGGGTTCCATTTGCACTCCTTGAATGTTTCACATCATGGAGTGTTGGATCAGTCATGATTTTTTATTTTTTACTCAACATTGCGTACATCAGAAATACAAACTGGAGTTTGGAACTTCTCAGGTAAACCTTATCATTTTTAAAATAAAATAGGCTAAAAATTGTGTTTTTTTTAACACAATCGCACTCTTTGACAGGACTGTAAAAAATCCAATGAGAAGACAAAAATTGTACAGGACACTCCAATTGGTGAACGCCAGATTCAATATTTGCTTCAGTCCAATCATGCAAAGAAACATATCATTTTCTGGTCTATTCGTTCATATTTTGAGTGGTTACGGAACACTCGTTTTAGTCCATGAAGTCCAAATGCCAGCATATTTGGCATTTCCATTTATTTATGTTGGTTTGACAATCATTTTCCTCTCATCATTTCCAAGGGCTGGAGCTGTGTATGAAAATTCTCATGAACTTGTGTATGAAATGGGAAGGGATCATTCATTTCGACTTCCGATTGGTTATGCTTCAAGATTTGCTAGGTCATGTCAACCACTCAAAGTATGGATTCGTCATCTCTACGCAGTTGAGAAGTCAACCGTCCTCTCTTACTTTCATATTTCAATTGACAACACCAATTTTCTTTTACTCTCATTCTGATTTTCTTCAGTCGATAATTTCTACACAGGATGGCCAAAAGTAACCGTTTTTTTTTGCATGTTAAAATACCAGATAATTTTGGGCGACCCTGTATACCTAAGCTTATCAACTAATGTACTGTATAACAATTCTTAAGTTTACGATGAAAACAGCTTTCCACACCTATAATAGGCTATACACGAATGGATGTCATTATTTAAATATTTACCTTGCACTTAAAAATCTAAATCCTCGTGTTTGTACTAAAGTGGTTGAAGGGCAAGGTGACACTAGAAATATTTTATGAAGTGGCCACACCCGACATTTCAGAATCAAATCAATTTTAATTAATCAAACACTTGACGTCAATTCCAAGTCATTTAGATCGAGTCCAGGTGTGAACGATTGGCAAGTAGTTATAGTTCTAATTATATAAGTCACCATAATAGTAGTAGTACCGTGCACACACTGTATCCATACAATATTTACGTACACAAAACACGATGCTGTAATTGGATTTAAGTCAAGTCACATCGTTAGCGTCGAAATAAAAATAAAAGTATGTATGGAATATTCCGCATCTTATAACCGAAGAATAGTTATTATTTTTTTCCTGCTAATAATCAAATAATAACAAGAAAAAAAATTAAATTTTTGTGATTCATCATTATAATTATAATTCGTTCGTAATACCTGAGTCTTCCTGACAATCAAGGACCAAATCCAAGGACATCGTTCTAAAACTGGGTGGTAGGCTCGTTTGAATAAACTTCTCCATTCCTGGTATAACAATTGTTCCCATTTCCATTCAACTTAATTAATAAGTAAAAAAGGAATGACAAATGATCAAGTTTTTACTTTGCAATTTGCGTAGATTATTTAAGCGTGTATATGGATCATAACATGCATAGTGTTCTTATTGTTAATATTTTTTTGTTCGGGATAAGTCCTAAATGAATAGGTAATGTCGTCACTGACCCACCCTGTAAATTATTTGTTATTGTACTAGACGATAATGAATCTTTAAATATTAAAAATATTATTTTGAATAAAAAGTTGCATGGACTTTACCCAGGTCAAAAAAATCTTGACGCATACATAATGGTATAGGGGAAGTTCCCTACATGTGCATTGCATTAGTATTCAATCAACACAGGTCGTCTAATGCTGGAACATGTACTTTTTTGCTGATGGGTACGTACAAGAAGTTGCTTTCTGCTTAATTTCATATTGCATGAAGTACGTAATTTGTAGAAAAAAAAGACAATGATGGGGAATGAGATTTGGATTTTGGACTTTTGATTCTGCATCTATTTTTGTGTCAATTGGTAGGAAAATAATGTCTCAAGTTAAAATTTGACTTCAAAAATTTGATAATGAAATATGTATAATGGGTGGGCCAGAAAATTCAGGTATACTTTGTCATATTCTTAATTTTATCTCGAGAAATTTGGACATCGCGTTCCCACGCTATGGTTATTCAAAATCGGCCCGCATTTTCTGAGACACCCTGTACTTAATGATCACCGGGTCATATTTAACACGAGAAACCGAATTCTATTTCTGACCAATGACCAAAAAAATCACCATTCATTCAATGTTAATCACTGTCACAGCAAATGTAGTAGCTTTGCGACTCAGTATACAATTAAATGTATTGCAATTCAAGATTCAAGTTTTTGACAAATTAAGTCATGTTATAAGAAAATCTTACTCTATTACTTCAAACTTCTCAATTGATAATTATGAATAAAGACAATAATGATAGGGATATGCTAATTATAAATGTTTAGTGACTATACATTAAATGAAAGTACATTTAATTTAATTGTCGAACCATTCGACACGTGTACAATTATTTAAAACTGCCCATCACATCTCAAACACAAGAGGTCAAGTCCGAATTTTCAATTTAATAATAAGTGAAGAACAAATTGTCGATATTTGTCAGTTGAAACCTTATAAATAATTTTGCAATTCTGGTAACCTAGACTTGGGTGGGCTAATTAAGACTGTTAACATCGTCTTCAACTTATACAAGCTTCTTAGTAATGGTGCCAATAATCTCGCAATAAATTATCTAGAATCGGGGGAGATTCAGGAACAAATCATTTCTTATATTTTTCATACATTTTTTCAACTGACAGAAAAATTATGCGAAGTGTTCAAAAATGATACAACTTTGTTTTAAAACAAATCCAGTATTGACTCGTGCGAAGATAGTGCATTGACAACTCTACAAAATTAATTAATTCAATTGGCTAACCACTTAACACGGGTCCGATTTAGAAGGGGTTATCCATATGTTGATGAAAGAAAATCTAAATTCGACTAATTTAATTTTCACCAATTTCATTTTGATTACATTGTGTTATTGATCTTACTTAAACGTGAGTAGTAGATTCGACGTCCCACTGACAAGCAATTGAACCAAAGTTGCTTTAGCATCTTTTTCCATCCAGTACAAACTTCCGACTTTACATCGAATGATGTTGGCACTTCGATTACTTCGAAGAAACAATATTCTTTGCATTTTGGTTAGGGAATTAGTAGACGCAGTATTCAAGAAACGTCTTAATTGTTCCGACTGGTACTTTGATGATAAATCATACATTTCTTACATGCAATAGGTTGTAGGAATGAGAACCATATAAGTACAAGGGAACGCTGTAACTACGAATAGGTAAAGCAACACATCGAGGTTGTGACCAAGTTTTATAAATGCATAGAATGTGAGGATCGACGCCAGTCCAAGCATCAGTTTATAAGCTGGTAGAAAAAGTGTTCCAAATCCTGAGCCCTGAAGTGTGTTGAGAATGTAGAGTTATTGGCGGTGAAGATTCAGTGAGCAATTCCCAAGGACCTCTGATTCAGAGTCACACTCAATGAGCTCAAGTTCAGCAGGCCTACTGCGCCGGTTGTAAATAAAAATGAATAGGTATTCAGTGTATTTCTCGCTTTAAGTTGATTGTGGTGAATATTTGCTTACCAAAGATATTTCAACCAATGTTTTCCGCTGAATATATACACGAACTGAATGAGCATGAACGCGAGGAAAACAATGATTACGTCTGCCGCTGTCTAAAATTCCAATAACAGAAAACAAAGGAAGATCACGTAGTTACGTTGAGACTCATTTGTGACAATTGAGAAGAGGTAGCCTGGGGAATTAGGTGTTGCTAAGAACAAGCTTGCACAGAAGAAGGTCGCGATTAGGCAAATGATTACAGATGATCGAAGTAACTTCTCCCTCAGATTTGGCTCAAGATATTTCTTGTTGAAGCGAAGTAATGCTAATATAACGGGAAAATTAATTTTTTACTACGCATCCACCACCAATATGTGTCTTTTTTTAATTCTGCATGTTGACAACAATAATTTTACTTTTAACGGTAGAAAAATACACCATTCTTCAATTATTGTGTCTATTATTGTGGGTTAATTAATGTTACGTGAATGGAATTTGAAAATGCTGTATTTACCAAACCTAGTGTTCAAGGAGATCATGTTATTCAGAAGTTCTGCTACAATATCCATGTTCGCGACGACCGTCATGAGATTAACAAATATGCCTCCACGTTCAAGATTTAGAATTCCATGGATTACACAATCGTCAAACCGTCTTGTTTCTTGAAACTGCCTCACCGTTACAGGTATCCGAACAATTACAAACGCCAAGTACCATATTGAAAAACTGATTCGAGCAAAAAGAAATGAACGTTTCCATTTGGATTTCGTCCTCTGCAATGGACGCTCAGTATTTTCGTTGAAATCAAGGTCTACAAAACCATATTGACAAACTATCTGTAGAAAATATTTAACTGTGTGCAACTCGGCTTCGGTTATCATTTTGATAGTGTGCTGACCGGTCAAAGAAGCTGACTATTTTATACATTACTTTCAATAGTGCTTGCCTCGTGCCAATAATAACAAAGGAACACAGCATTCCACAGTACAAAATAATTTTAAACATTTAAGTGGTAAAAAAAAGAATGGACACATTATAATTACAAAATAGATTTTTATAGACGAACTGACGAACAATAGGCAATTAGCTGCCTTGACAGCAATTAATGCTAATTCGGCAGTATGAATCGAGGTTTTGAGTTCCGTTTTATTTATTTAAGAGCATTGGGGTAATCTATGAATCTACTATGAATAATGTTGCAATGTTTATTCTGAGAACGGAGCACTTAATTATTAGGGTTTTTTAACGTCGTGGTTCAGTATGTTTCAATAATAACAGGGTAACAGTTTACTGAAAGTTTCTTGATAATTCAATGTGTTTCAGCGGTGAGCAGAAATAATGGACAGTAAACTAGAATTACTTAAATTCTCTATAATACCTATATAGTTTTTCTTACATGGGAATGACTCGATCTATATACGAGAGAGATTGTAGTGGTTGTTTGCTCCCTCTCTTGTCCGTATGGGATATGTAGTATATAGGATAAAAATATAAAACATTTGTAGTTTCAAAAGCTGTTATTTCAACACGATATGTTCGTCGATACGATACGATAATCTCGTACACGTGACGCGACAATTTGACTCCCAGGTGATGGTCTGGTGTCCTTTTGACATAGGTCAAACGTGGTGTCAAACAGAAGGTCAAGGACCATCAGTGTGCCGAGTCTAGGACCGTCCCTATTTCTGCATGGGCAAAGAATGCAATGGACGATCAGTGTTTACCTTAAAATCAAGGTCTACCCAGCCATATCGACAAAGAACCAGTAGAAAGTTTTTAACTATGTCGGTCTCAGTTTCCGTTAACATTTTGAAGTTTTTAAGGCAGACTATTCGAGTATTCTAGTTTAGTAGCCGGCTGTTTCAAACACTTTGCGTACACGTGCTTAAGTACATATTCCGGATTTTAAATACATCCAACTTTTTAAGTGCTGACACGAAATAATGGACATTCAGTAGAATTGCGAAATATTGTAATTCAAAATGTTAGCTTCCATACCTATAGCCTTATTCACCTTTTCCATACATATGATTAAGTAGTCATCATCTGCCTTAATTGTAGTGAAAGAATTTTAATTACTAACGGTCATTCGTTAAAATTACGAAATGTTATTTCCTCCCTTCTTTTCTAATTAGCAGAGGAAACTTTAAATCATTTAAGTGGTAACACAAAATAAACGACACGGATTATAATTACCAAGTATATATAGAACCGCCCAATATTTAAAAGTGGAGAAACCGACGACCAATCATAATTAGCTGTAGGTATGTGATCTGGATAGCAATTAAGGCAGTTTCGGAAGCATCCTATAACAATAATATAAAATATATTTTTGGCATGATAATTAGCGGTTAATATTCTACGAAGACCGTTACTAATGCTCTCTTGAGACTTTAATTTTATGCTTCGAGTTACCAGTTACTCATTTAAGTTACTGTCCGTATCAAGCGAATACTTTATGTGGAAACCAGAAATAATGGACACTGTTCAGAATTACGATGTGGTAGCACAATTCCAGGTTTCCCATTCAGTTTAGTAAGTGGTTCGTTAATCTGGGCATTGCTTTGGCATGGATAAGTAATAAATACTGCCTGCTAGGATACCTAACTAATAATTTGCAATTTGGTAAATGTTCTGTCTATATTGGAGTTCTTTTTTCAACTTGTCCAATCTTAGTAATTGTAGTACCCATGATGTTGGTGATCTCTCCTTTTCGAAATAATTGAAAGGAGGAAATGAACTGATTAACTGGATGATCAATAAATGGTCTAAATCGACACCAAATGAATTTGAAGGGTATTTATTGGTAACACGGGATTAATGACTTTTACTTAACTTGAAACTAAACTTATTTTAAAATAAAATGTCCTCAAGCAAAAACTCTCCTATGCATATCCTCGTAATACATTTGTAATTTTGCCAACTGTGGCTGCTATTAAAAATAGGGTTGTCAATAAGTATAACTCTAAATAGTTTCTGGGCTCACATTGTCTCCAAATCCAACACGGATATTATAGAAGGGTTCACAAATAAATTAACTCAAGATTATCTAAATACGAGTACAACTGATTTAATTAGTACTAATTACGATTTACATTGTGTTACCCTCAAACTTCGTTATAAGACCTCTCATTATAAGACCGACCTCTATTTGAAACCCGATATGGAATCACTTGATTGGTTCCAACGTACAGAACAAACTTGGTTATATCACCCAAGTGGTCTTATAGAAGCACCCCGCCAACATACTTACTTCTTTATAAGACAGCCTTCGATCTTATAAAGGCGAACCTGGTTATAAGACCAAGTTGTCTTATAGACGAACCCCGCCAACTTCAAAATCACTCCTTTATAAGTCTACCGGGGTCTTATAAGGAGGTTATTTCTTATAAGACCACATGGTCGTATATCGAGGTTTTTTCTCATAAGACCATAGGGTCTTACATCGGATATTAGACCACCTCGATATAAGACCCGATTTTCGTGTGTATTTTGGTGAGTCTAATAACGGGGTTTAACTGTATTGATTTTATTTAAACGTAAGTAGCAGATTCGATGTCCCACTGACTAGCAATTGAATCAGTGTTGCTTTAGCATCCTTTTCCATCCAGTACAGACTTCCAACCTTACATCGAATGATCGCTGCGCTTTTATTCTTTTGAAGAAAGAATTTCCGCTCTTTCTTGGTCATCGTGTTTGTGGACGTATCGTTTAAATACACTCTCAGTTGCTCCGATTGATACTGGGATGATAAATTATACATTTCTGACATTACATAGGTTGCAGGCATAAGGGTTATATAGCTACTAATGAAACATGTAACCACAAATAAGTAAAGGAACACATGAATTGTGTGTCCAAGTTTTACAAACGTATAGAAAGTGAGCGTGGACATCAGTCCAGCCATAAGTTTCAAATTTGGCAGAAATTGTTTTCCAAATGCTAAGCTCTGAAGAGTGTTGAGAATGTAAAGTTGGTGGTAGAGATTCATAGAGCAATTCCCGAAGTCATCGAATTCTATGTAGGCGTCACGCTCGTTCTCTTCTGCGTGCGCTCTATGCCTTTTGGAACTAAGAATGAATTGATTAAGCGTGAGGTGCATTTGGGAGCTTCAATTTATTGTGATAAAGATATCCTTACCATAAATACTTCAACCAATGTTTCACACTGAACATGTACACGAACTCAATGAGTATGAACGCGATGATGGGATAGATTAAATCAAACGTTGCCAAGGTCTCCAAAATGAAGAAACAAAAGAAAATCAAGTGATTGTTTTGAGACTCCTTTGTGAGTAGCGAGAAGAGGTAGCCTGGGGAATCTGTTCCTGCTGGGAATAGGCATGCACACAGTGGCGTAGCGACGATGTCGGTGGGTGACGGCGCCCGTCAGGGCGCCGACCCTAAGGGGCGCAATGGAGTTCATGTGTACACTAGATAAATCAGTACATTTCGAACAATATAGATAGGTAGTAGTAGCTAGTCAGTCCAATTTAGTCTTTAAAATGAAATGTAGGTTACAGGTTACTATCTAAAACATGTAAGACGGTGTTGTCGACTTTCTCATCAGTTTATAGCGCTAGCGAACAATGTGTACAATGCGTCTAACCAACATGCATTTGCATCATGATTATGGAAGTGGTATTTCTGACCTTAGGATCACTAGCGGTAGGTAGAGTCCGAATAAAATTCTTGTTCTGGCCAATATCAAATGTACCCCTCCAGTTCGAATACTTGGAGTTCGGTTCTCATCGAATAAGGCAATTCATGCAAATTCTAAAATTTAATTTGATCTGATTTGTTCGAATCTTGATGAAAGCAGGCTCGAAAAATCTGAACACGAAAGATTTACTCTTAAGACATTTATATGATTCAAGTAGATTTGTTTATTACAAGTAAACGAAGTCCAGTACTTCTTTAAAGTCATACCGTGACGAGAGTTGCCGAGAAATTCAGTGGACCAGATATTCTGTACATTTTAGATACATTTTATGCAAACCAACCCCAAATACTTTTCATAAACTCAATACCAACACCGCTGCGAATATATTAGATTTCCCGTGTATGATTGCTGGGCAAATCGTACACGGCAATGCAATGGGCGTACTTTTCTTTAGCTCAGTGCGACTAAAAATTATTTGTGTTCCAAGACTGAACAAGAATCCAAGAATGGCTTTCAGCAATCATTCTAGCTGAACAAAATTAGTACCGCAAAGTATTATTATTAAAACTAGATGTTTGTATTCAACAGTACGTGTACATTCGCACAAGCCGAATGTCGAGAAGTCAATATGATTAAAACTTAGGTAGACGCTAGATTGTTACGGTTGCTTGCCTTTCTACGAATGCGTTATGACTTTCGAATCAACATTCAGGGGGTTAAAGATAACTTAAAATAAACTAAATAGTGGTTGCTTATTCCGAAGGACTCAATTGAGGGCGCAAAATTAAAATTCGTCAGGGCGCAAAAATTGTAGCTACGTCGCTGCATGCACAGAAGAACCCTGTGGCTGTGAATACGATGACAGATGCGCGAATTAACTTTTCCCTCAGATTTGAATCAAGATATTTCTTTTTGAAGTGCAGTAGCCCTGAATAAAAGAAAAACGAGATTTTTAATATACGATACTCTATACATTATGAGTCTATTTCCGTGAGCATATACTACTGTCCCTAGCTCTAGCGGAAGGACGGACATATAAACGGACACGGACTAACATGACAGAGAATTGAATTAAGAAATTGCGTATTACCAAATCTCGTGTTCAAAGATATCAAGTTATTCAGAAGTTCTGCCACCACATCGATGCTCCCAAAGATCGTCGTATGATTAACGAATATACCTAAGCGATGCAGAATCAGCGTTCCATGGATTACACAATCGTCAAACCGTTTTGTTTCTTTGAACCGTTTGAACGTTACTGGAATTCGAACAATTACGAACGCCAATAAAATTGTCGAAATACAGATTCGAGCTAAAAGAAAAGGACGTTTCCATTTGGATTTAGTTCTCTGCAAGGGACGATCAGTATTTTCCTGGAAATCCAGGTCTACCCAGCCATACCGACAAAATATCCGTAGAAACTGTTTAACTGTGTAAAGCTCGAATTCCGTCAACATGTTGAAATTCCGAATGCTGACTATTCGAAGACGCAAGCTTAGCTCACTATTTCAAACATGTCATCCACAGGTAACTCCTTAAGTACAGCTTGTCCAAAACGCGCTGAGTATCCTGAAATTTAAGTTTCAATTCAGTTCAATTTTAATTGGTAACAAGAAATAATGAGCACTCATTCGAATCACAAAATATTTGCAGACCCTTCTGATATTTAAATGGGCAAACCAATGACAAATGCTAATTATCTCTATGTATTCAACAGTAATGGTAATTAATGCTCGTTTGACAGTCGAACTCCATTTCTCTTTATTTATGCTGCTTTTCTAATCAATACTGGGAGGGATAATTAACAAATACTTCTCTTCCTGATGACGGATGACACCAGCTTAAAGATTTCGCAATTTTGCTCAACGAAACTTGAGTGACATTGTAAATACGGGTAACGTACGTACTCCATTTTCTCCAGCCTTGGTAATTATATGCATACGTTCCTAATGATTTCACAACAAAGCACCTACATTCTTCATGGTCGTGCCTAGAACGAGATTCTGAGAACCCAGTATTTATTATAATTTCAAAACATTTTAACTTTCAACTGTATTTAAAATTAGTTTACTTGATAATTTCCTTGTTTGGAGAATCCCCAAACTTTTTTTGTTAAGGAATGGTCAAAAATTATAGCAGAATTTGATCAGTATTAACTCCGGAGATATTGTGAAGCGAGTTTTATACATGAATATATGCTACTATCAGCCGATTTCACAATACAATCTACTAAATGCAAGAATCTATATAAAAACTAATCACATAGTACTGGTGCGTAATGAGAATGGGATCGAATCTTATTTCGAACACATTTGATTAAAAACAAGAATTAAACATTTCGAATCTCGAAAACATATTATAAATTATTTGCCCAGATATCTTTATCCATCCATTGCTTGCTTTCATCAGTGATTCCTACTTCAGCCTCGTGCCAATAACAGCTGAGAAACAGAACAATCCACCGAATAATTCTACTATTTTATTAGGTAACAAGAAATAATGGTCACTTATTCGAATTACAAAATACATCTTTACAGATTGGCACATGCCAATTAGTATTCAACCTTGACAGTCCTTATTGAAAGGTCAGAAGTATAATTTGAGGTTTCGAGTTCCGGTTTAATTATTTGAGGCTTTCCGGATCATAATGCCTGTGGCTGGGATAATTAACAAATACACCGGTGACACTGTATGATTAATTTTGCAAAGTTGATTATGAGAACGGAAAACCTATGACAATATAGATCTAAGGATTCTGGTTTAAATGAGTATTCCAGTTTGTAATAATTACATACAATTAAGTAGTCAACAGAAATTTAGTGGGCCCTCATTAGAATTACGAAATATTAGTAGAGCCCACCAATATTTACAAGTATACGAAAATCCAATACGCAATGCTAACTATCTAATTATATATAATTTTAAATGAATTTAAAATTGGCTAGTGACTAGCATGTCAGTTTACTTGATAATTTCCTTGTATGGAGAATCCCCATACTTTTCATGTTAGGAAATGAACGAAAACTATATGGTCGAATTCGAAAAGTATTAATTCCGGAGATATTGTATGTAAACCGAATTTTATACATGAATTATATGCTATATTCAGCCGATTTCACAATTGAATCTACGAAATGCAAGAATCTATATAAAAACAAATCCCATGCAGGCAAAGCGCGCATTATGCGAATTGGATCGAATATTACTTATGGATTATTTGTCCAAAGATTTGAGAACAGGGATTTGCCTGAGAGTTGAGCACCGACTGGCTGCTTTGCACTCTGGATAGGTAATCGCATTCGGCTCGGTGAAAGTACGGAATACTTACATTACAAATGTAAAGCATGCACTCACAAGCGTGGTAATATAAGGTAATTGCAACGTCCTCACAGCTCTTCCCTTTATGACACATAATTAATAATTTAACCATTTCTTCAACGAAACTTGAGTGACGTAATTAACACTGTTTATGCCGATATCCATACTATAACCATTAGCATTAAGCAAGAGTACAATTCAATATCAATAGTCGCCATGAATAAATTGACTAGAAATTATTCCAATTCGGATTTAATAAGTTTTATTTTCACTAATTACAATTTGTTTATTGCTATTGATTTTATTTAAAAGTGAGTAGCAAGTTCATTGTCCCACTGACTAGGAATTGAACCAAAGTTGCTTTTGCATCTTTTTCCATCCAGTACAGACTTCCAACTTTACATCGAATGATCGCGGTGCTCCTATTATTTCGAAGAAACATTTTTTTTCTCCTCCTTCGTCATGGAGTCAATTGGCGCTGCGTTTAAATACGCTCTTAGTTGTTCCGATTGGTATTTGGATGATAATTGATACATTTCTGACATTGCGCAGGTTGCAGGAATGAGTGTGATATAGCTACTAATAAAACATGTAATTACAAACAAGTAAATGAACAGGTGGAGGGTGTCACCAAGTTTAATGAAAGCATAGAACGTGAGCTTCGCCACCAATACAACGAATAGTTTTAAACAAGGCAGAAAGAGTCCTCCAAATGCTAAGCCCTGAAGAGTGTTCAGAATATAGAGTTGGTGGTACAGATTGAGTGAAAAATTCTCAAAGTACTCTGATTCAGAGTTACACATCTCTCTCTGCCCTTTGTGGCGGTTATAACTAAAAACGAATATGGTCAAGCCTCTAGTTTTGTTATTTCGTTCTAAATTATTGTAGTAAAGAATTCCTTACCACAAATAGTTCAACCAATATTTTGTGCTGAATATGTACACAAACTCCATG
Organism: Protaphorura tricampata; assembly: GCA_034698835.1. Classification (NCBI taxonomy): domain Eukaryota; kingdom Metazoa; phylum Arthropoda; class Collembola; order Poduromorpha; family Onychiuridae; genus Protaphorura; species Protaphorura tricampata. The sequence goes on from JAQGCB010000464.1 coordinate 17,001, forward strand.
AGCATGAACACAATGAGAGAAACGATTAAGTCGAGCGTTACTGCGGACTCCATAATCAAGAAACAAAAGAAAATCAGGTAGTTGTGTTGAGACCCATTTGTGAGAAGTGAAAAGACGTAGGCTGGTGAATCCGGTCCTGCAGGAAATATACTTGCGGTGAAGAAGGCTGCGGTAGTGAGAAGTATAACAGATGCGCGTACTAACTTCTCCCTCATATTTGGATCAAGATATTTCTTTTTGAAGCACAGAATTCCTAATTGACGAGAAAAGCGGTTTCTTGTATAATATAATGCGTAATACAATTAGATAATATTTAATAAATAAATATATATACATGTGTATATAATTATTATATATAATAATTAGACTTATTACCAAATCTCGTGTTCAAAGAGATCATGTTATTGAGAAGTTCTGCTGCCACTTGAATGCTCGCAACGGAGGTCATATTATTAACAAATATAGCTGCACGATAGAGAATCAGAAGTCCATGGATGACACAACCGTCGAACCGTTTCGTTTCTTTGTATCTCATCAGTGTTACCGAAATTCGAAGAATTACGAACGCCAAGTAGAACATTGATAAACAAATTCGAACTAAAAGAAATGGACGTTTCCATTTGGATTTAGTTCTCTGCAGTGGACGATCAGTATTTTCATTGAAATCAAGGTCTGCAAAGCCATACCGACAAAATATCCGGAGGAATTTTTTAACTACGTATAACTCGAGTTCGGTTAACATGTTGAAAGTCTGCTGACTATTCAAAACTCCGCTACAGTGGAATCTGTAAATATCAACGTCCCCTATATAGTATACCTCTCTACACCGATCAGAATTTCAGGAACGCAAGAACTCCCTTTGCATACACTCTTTTGCTATTCAACTTTCTGTATATTAAACTTTCTCTTTATTGGACACATTTTGGTGCATTTTTCGAGTTCGTTATATAGGAAGTCCACTGTATCCTTAGAAGGTGATTCATTTATATACTTGGTTTCAAAAGTGCCTATACTACCGCCTCGTGCCAATAGTAGCTGAGAAACTGAACAATCCACCATATAATTCTACTCTTTTAATAGGTAGCAAGAAATAATGGACACTTATTAAGTCGTCCGACGTAATATACGGAGTAAATGGCTATTGCGATCCCCAGGTCTGTCCGTGTGCCCATCACGCTTTTCAGGATTTTTGGCAGCAAATGAAGATCCAACAGTGCACGTATTGTAGCCATCACGCAGCGTTATAATATAAATATGCTATGACACCCTGTTTTACCGTTTCTAAAGTGCTGCTAAAAGTATTGCCGAAGTTAGATATTTAAAATAAGCGAGGTGTTAAATTGTGCTGAAATATTATGAGGACGGCAGAAAGAACTACGCTTTCGAATCAAGTATTTATAAAACGTTAACTGATAGAGTGGGCAATAAAAAGAGATCGTGGAAGCAATCAAATAAATTGCATTTCGCGATGTGGACAGACGATACATCAACATAAGTAGTGGGAACGGTAGGTATTCAACCAATTCGGAAAAGAGGGCTTGAGATTATAACTGTATGAACAAAATAAATCCATGAGAGCAAACAATAAATAGCATGGAACATGGCAATTCCATAATAATAAAATTCTTGGACGAAAGAAGTGCGGTCTATATTTGGAAATAAAAAAATAGTTTAAAAAGAATCCATGTCTTGTCCAAACTGAAGCGCTTTGGATTGTTGGGTTGTGCAAAATGAATAACTGGAAGGAGTTCAGACTAAATTATTTCACAATTAATTTGCGCGACTTCCTTTTAGTTTTCAACTATTTTGTTAGAATTATAAAATACATCTTTACAGATTGGCACATGTCAATTAGCTGTATTCACCTTGACAGTCATTATTGAAAGGTTGGAAGTATAATTTGAGGTTTCGAGTTCCGCGTTTAATTACTTGAGGCTTTTCGGATCATAATGCCTGTGGCTGCGCTGGGATAATTAACAAATACACCGGTAACCGTATGATTAATTTTGCAATGCTGATTCTGAGAACGGAGAACTCATTACATATGTAATCGAAGGATTTTGGTTCAACAGAATATTCCAGTTTGTAATAATTGCATACAATTAAATGATCAAGAGAAATAGTGGGCACTCATTAGAATTACGAAATATTTGTAGAGCCCACCAATATTCATGAATAAGTGGACGAAAATCCAATATCCAATGCTAACTACTAATTAGCTGTAGATATTCGAACTTCACGGAAATAATAAATGATTTGCTAGCATAATTACAGCTATATAGGTTTCTAGTTCAGTTTTATTTATATAAGCAGCTTTTCGCCTAGCCCCGATGACACAAAATTAATAATTTTGCAACTTTTGATTGACGTTTGACGTAATTAACACAGGAGATTAAGAGAAGACACACACGTCCGTCTGATCCGAGAACAGTATGAGGTTGTTTTTTTTTACTGGGTCCAGAATGCTTGTTATGACCTCTGGAAGCAAACATCAAAATATAAAGTATAACGTAAGCTAAATATTGATGTTAGACTTAATTTAAATAATACATTAAAGGATACTAGTTCGATATAAGGAGAGTCAAACTTTAGACGTTTTATTGTTACCCATTGCTGTTTTATACATATTCGGGGAGACACGTTCCGTCCGATGACGCAAGAACTTCCATTTGAAATCCTCGTAAAGACATTCTATGATTTTCGCGTCTAATTTTTCCAAATCTGAATTGAGTTCAATTTGTCCCAATGGAGCATCCAATCGTCCCACATACAATTTTCCAATTCTCCTTTAGAATCATAATCAGAAAATAAATCTTGATTGAGGCATTTCTTACGTATTGAAAAAATAATCAGCGGTAATTAGCCTTACACAATTTTGTCTTCAATTCGACACTCCTCAAGTTTCAGCAAAAAATCGACGGTACTCAACTCATGGGGTTTCCACTTTAAAATCAAATCACAACTTCCACATTCGTAAGGCTAGAAAATACAAATACATTTTATTAGTTCTTCTGTCCCGAATTAATTAGATGGAAAAAAAATTAATTTGCATTAGGTACATACATAGTCAACAGGCATGAATATGAGTCCACCTGTTTCATAGCTCAATTTTGTTTCATCATGTAACAATTTTTCTATTCCAGTCACAGGGTGCATAACTGGCTCTTCAAATTGGATTGGAAATCCATGAACACGTTGTTTTGACATTATATCCTATAAAATATAGAACGATATGTAATTCTAATTTGTACGGCAATCTGGTCCAAAAATCATTACCTTAATCAAACCGAATCTCTCGGTGAATGGTAAATTCAAGACACTTTTCCCATCGTATGATATTATGTCAAACATTATGAAAATAGTTTGTCCGTTTTTATCCACAATGAATTCCTGAATTGGCCAAAAAAATTATTCCTGAAATTATGTAAAGTTGGAATAAAAATATAATTGTGGTAACGTACGCCATCAATCAGAGTATCCTCCACCATTTCCCAACTAAGAAGATTTTCTTGTAAAACTTGGAAAAATAAATTTTCCCTGTCCAGAAATTAAATGTCTTTGTTTCCTTGAATGAACATCATGTATCTTCTTCCATCTGCCTTGTGGCTAATCAAATATTCAAGTTCTTTCAACAATGATATATTTTCTCAATTTAGGGTCACCACAGTTCTTCCTGGAAATCCGCCTCTGTAAAGTGAAAGAAACACATATAGGACTGACACCAATACTTATGAACCACCCTTTATATAAATTCCTTATCTAACCTTGTCCAATTGCAAATATTTTGAACTTTTCGTTGTAATTTGAAGTTTTATCTTGAACTGGATTGACACCTTGAACGCCATCTACGAATTTTGGCTCATGAGTTTTCTTCTTATCATGGTCAACCATAGATTTCCTTTGAGGTGGTAAATTTATCTCGACGACTATATCCTTATTTTTCCCAAACGTCTGAATCAAATCGTTCAGGTAATGTTGATTGTAGATTCCATTCGGTCGACAATTTGAAATTTCAGCGAGTGCGGACTCTAGCGTGAATCCCGTGTGTCGAATCAAAAAATTACAAATGAAGTAACCACAGACATTGTAGCCAAAATTACAATGTATTCCAATGTAATGTTGTGGAGTCTCTCTTGATTTTAAGAAATCATTGCAGAGCTTGTTGAACAATTCTGCCGTCTGAGCGTTCGCATGTGGCGCCGTACAGTTCGAGCGTCCTGCGCAATCTGACTCTCCCACAAATTTCAAATTTTACATAGGCGGTTCCTTCTTTTGTAACTTCCGCACTGTAATAGAAATTAGTGTGAATCGTTGTGTCGATCCATAGAGCTATTTTTCCCTAATAAAATCCATAAAAATTATACCATTAAAAATTATGTAATTTGATAATTTCTTGACAGAATTTGAATCATACGTACTCCCTGTATTCTAACATAATCCAAGATGGATTTTGGTGTGAAGCGACAATCTGGTGGGTGTTGAACTTTTGAACTCAATGGAGTCTTGAATGCTATGAAGAGGTCAGCAATTGGACGATTAGATTGATACGCACATTCTCTCCATTCCTCTGAAGGTGGCTCAATTCGGTTGACATTTTTTTAATGGATCCAATATTTGTCCTGGTTATTATATGCACTTCTTAATTCAATTTGCAACAATATTTTCACATCTCGCAGAGTTTTATTTATGTGAACGTCCAAATCAAAAATCAAACTGTGAATTCACACAACTAACGCAACGTTTCATTCACAAACACAATTTCTTCTAGGATTAATTGACAGATTGATGCGTCCGACGTTTGTATGTCGACTACCACCGGCTCAGCTCTTCTAATTTTTTATTTGCGTATGTGGTATGTTACGTAAATGTCAAACAGTGCAGTGTATGTCAGAATTCATTATCAAGTACAGTAAAGTAACACGTATCATCAAGTGCTAAGGGATTCAGTATACACATGCATGTCTGTTTTATGTAAAGGTGGGTTCAGGGCATAGGAGTATTACTGGGTATGGCCGTGCGCCATGTATTCGATTTTTTCCCAATTCAAATTTATCTCAAGAA
>JAQGCB010000465.1:0-22046 GCA_034698835.1 Protaphorura tricampata
ATATATATATATTTTTTTTTTTCCAGGCCACACTCTCCGAATTCCTGACTCCGTGATGGGACTCACTTTCATTGCAGCTGGAACGAGTGTGCCTGAAGCTGTGTCCTCAATCATCGTCGCTCGTCAAGGTAAGGACATTTTTTTAAAGGATTTCTCTCTCCTCATCCCTTTTTCTTAACCCCGATAGTCATTTCTTAAGAAAGGATCTAATGATGACGACGATGCATAATGTATGTGCATGCATTAGTTAAAGAAAACTGACGGACTGTGAAAAAGAAAGTCTGCGACTCTTTGAGTCTGCTCACAAGGTAGACTCACAAGACGGGAAATTGAATGTATCCTATAGGATGACGTGTTATGGCGGATAAATTTACGAGTGTTATTTTATTATAAGAGTATACAGTTCAAGAACTGAATTCCTAGAGCCCTAGAGATAATTTAGCCCAAATACTATAAATTACTGGCCAGCTCCTATTTGGCTGTCCTTTGATGGAAGAAGTAAAAGCTGTCAGACAAATTTATACATAGAAAATCAAGTGAAAGCTAGAAAGTTAACTCATAAATTTTACATCCCGCAAATTTACCTTGTCAGAATGAGTTTGCCCCCTGCTGAGCTGTGCTTCTATGGTAATCATGACATGCTTTGCTTTTGCTTACCCTAAAAAGACCTCGACTTCCTTCCAACTAATGCGTTTAAAAAAAACGAGTGACAAGGAAGTAGTAGTACTGTACGTAGTACACTCAAGAGCAAGCGCCCACCACTTCATGGCACGGAAAAATATAATATAGATATATTTTTTATTTTGGAAAAGAAGGGAAAATTCTCAATGAAAGTGGGTTGGCGTCTATTATGTGAATTCTTGTTTGTGTGTCTTGGCCATGTCTGCCGATGGCTTTCTTTTTTTGGTGAGCGTGACATGTCTGAATAAATCTGGGCTCAGAAACAGTATGTATGCATTTGTTTGTCTGTGGTTGTGGCTTGAAGGCGGTAGCGGTAGTGTCCGTGTGTCATTCACTTCTGAAGTATTCGTTACAATATATAGAGCCTTAGTTGTCTTGGATTGTACAAAGACTACTACATATTATTAAAAAGAGCTTGACTTTTTTAGTACAGAACGTCACCCCTTTGAACGGATTCAGTCAAAGGAGGGACGAGTACATGTCAGACTTTCCAATTTCCGACTCACTAGACCTACTTTGACATCCAAAGTGGAATGCATGTTTTTGTTTTCCGTTTTATTAACTCCTTTATATGTGTTTAAGTTCAGAAAGAAGATTCCAATTTTCCAAGTATTACCGTAAAGTTTTAAGTAATTACACTCTGGGATCTTTTTCCTTCGGATAAAATCCTGCCTCAAAATATTGTTCCCCGACTTTAACTTTCTCCATTAAGTAAGTGGAAAAAGTCAGGCTTCCTAAAAATATTTTACACAATAACGTTACCATATTCCGCCAGCAATAAAGAGATGGGGAACAGAAACAATTAATTAGCGAGTGCGCGAATGCTTTAACGATTTACGTTCCTTCCAACTGGAATATCACAGACAAAAATTGGCTTTCAAGTAATTTATAGGTTTTAGCATTACACTGACGTATCGTCGTGACTTATTCTTAGCTTAGGTTCTTATAGAATGAGACAGATGCTTACACCCTGTAGAATATCTGAGTTGTCAGATTTTTCGTCGTTACAAAGTTTCTTCTCAGTTCACCTACTTTCCCAAACCTGGTTCAATTATCGGATCAATCTGACCGAAAGTCCTAAAGTCACCAAACTAACCTCACGTCTAACCCATTTGATTTATTTTGATTTATAGGGCTCGGAGCAATGGGGATCAGCAACTCGATTGGGTCAAATACTTTTGACATTTTGATTTGTCTTGGACTTCCATGGCTCATCCGTGGCGCTATGGTCGCGAGCAGCAGCACTGATATCAACTACGTTCATGTCAATTCCGGTGGTCTGGCTGTTTCAACCATTACACTCATGGCTTCATTATTTATTATTTACGTCGTCCTTGCATGCAATCGGTTTGTATTAGATAAGAAAGTGTCAGTGATTGCGCTGAGCATGTATGCAGCTTTCCTTGTATTCTCATCCCTCGTTGAACTCAACGTCTTCTTCCCTGTCAATTTACCCACATGTGAATCGTAGTGTTAGAAAGTAAGGTGGCATAAGCAAAGAATTTAACCTTAAGAATTTTAGAATTAAAACGAATCCTTCCAAGAATAGGAGGACCAGCGCGTTGAATGGATGAGTTTAACATTGCAGGCACTTTTCAAAACACTGGTTAAATATTGCAAGGATCACAATTCTAATTTAATTTTTCGTACATATTTTATGAGACAATTGACTTTCACGCCACTTTCACCTCGTTCCGCACTTGGCTATTTATGAATAGGATGTGCCGAAGAAAAGAAACGGAAAAGCGTGTGAATGGTTTTCGTGCTAAATTGTCAATATTTCTAGAAAATTGTAATCCTTTCGTACGTTAATTGCAATGTTTGTAAAATATTTGATTATTTCGTGTAATAAACCGAATACCAGTGATCTTTTACAAAACCTGACACATTATTACACAAACATTATAGGAATTGGGCATTTTTAAAAATATTTGAGACGTCGGATGATGTACAATATGTACTTTTGGGATATTCCGTTTGCCCTTCCTTGGTCAAAATGGAATGTTATCTACATCCCCCAGAAACAGGATGCTTGACTATGCCTTTGTCAATCAAAATTAAATATTGTGTCTGATAGGAATCTGATATCGCTATTTATCAAAGTATGACAAACACCTCTTCCCATACTTTGCATTTGTTGAGGAATTTGCTTCCCGTCTCGCGTAACCCACGAACGCCTTTACAATTAAGTAATTTCAAAGTGAGGATCCTCTTCAACCTTTAGACTTTACATATAAGAGGAACTTTAATATCAAAGTGCGCCTTCGGTGACATGCTGAGCTTGGGTTGTTGGTGGTGAAAGGATGGTTCTCAAATGAATGAATTGATCATACTTATCCTTGAAGGTAATCCCGTGTCGTGTGAAAATGAGAAGTTTGGGTTCGGAGGAAAAGACATAAGACATCAAATGACTAAAGCGTGTGTAAGCGGGGAGAGTCTCAAACATGTTTGTTCTGGTGACGGGAGAGTGTCGGCATTTGGCATTGAACTACGGAGTTTTACGAACTCAGACTTGAAGGAGAGTCCTTCCTCCAGGGAATCCTTCACGAATTCTATCCAGGAAAAGTAAAAGAAAAGCTTCAAGGGAAAGACAAAGAAAGCAAGCTAAACACTGCAAACGGCTTCCAGACTTCCCTTCTTCAACTCATTTTGCCTTGGAGTGGCGACCGCAAAGGAATTATTCGGGGTTGGTTTATTGACTGAATGATATGTAGTTTTTTTATTCTGAGTTAGCTCATCAATATTATTTATCTTGCATTTTTTTTGTCATCACTCATAAAATCAATTTAGATACTGACTTTCACCATTTTCTCTATAGGGTGAACGGAGAAAGCTGGAAAAATACCCTGGTTTGTATTTGAGTTCGGGGTTCCACATGAACCCAAGGTTGGATTTAGGACTGTATTTCTATTGTTGTTTATAAGAGGCGAGTTCAGACTAGTTAACAAGCGGTTGATATTCAGAAGTTAACTGTTTCAAGACAACTTATTGCAAAACGTATCTCCAGGTGAAAGAACTCTTGATTCCTATGGCTTAGAACACTGAAATGAAGAAAATTAATAAAGTGTTTGGGCCATAAGGGGTACACAATCAAAATTGAAGAAGACACCCCACCGATCCGTCACCTTATTATGTCTTACGTGACTAAAAATGTATTTGTTCATGTTTACTTTGGAATATGACGTAAAGTTCGCTTAGTAGTATGGCAGATGAATGTACGATGTCACTCCATTCCTCCGACCCCGTTTCACATTATTTCAAGTCACTTCCATTTTAGAAGCATCTGGCAAATCACACTTTTAGATCCAAGTCAAACATGTTGGGCCAACGACAGCACAGCACAGCACAGCCCACTACTGTTTTCTACTGTATGTATTTAGGAGATTGGAAACAACGAAGCAAGAGCAAGGGTTATTTCCTTCCAGAAATGAAATCGTAGTCAAATCCTTTGAAGTTTGTAAATTTCATATACCCGACATTGATATCATAGGACGATTGACATTTTTCGCTGACGAAACACTTTTGGGGTTTCATGGTTTGATACATTTACAAAACAAGTCAGTCAAATTCTATTTTCTAATTGGAAAAACAATTTTCAATTCAAAGTATTGTCAAGAAAATGTTTGCAAGTTTAATTATACGAGTAGGTGGTGGTGGCCTTTACTGGGAACAAAGTCATTAGAGCTTTTAGCTGGTCGATTCGAACCTAAAATGAGTCTGGGAATCTCATTCCATTTGAAACATAGCAGACGTATGTATGTTACGTATTTGTAACTTTCATTTTAAAGGAGAAGTCATGCATCCCCTTTTCACATTTGTACTCATCTCCACGCAATTAATTCTAATGTAAATGTTCAAAATTGAGAGTAGTCGTAGTAGTGGTAGTAGTAGTAGTTAAGCTAAATCGAATGTGGAGATAGATACAAGTAATGGAGCACTAAAGTTGGCAATAACAATATTTAATCGGTGTACTCTATATAAAGGGTGGGTTGACTGTGATAGCTGATGATCGTGCAATACGTCAACGTCAACACGGTTGAGTTACGTTAAATTATTTACGAATGGTCCAACATTACATTCCACTCCCATTCTAGACTTTCTCCGACGTTATTTGGCCCCACTAGGAATGCTCAAATTAAATCTAGATCTGAATGTCAGGCAGGAGGGAGTCGCGTTGAAATTGTGGGTTTGGAATGAACGTGTGTAGTTCTCTAACTGCATAAAGGTCAGAATATCTGTTGGACCTTGAATAGAGTCAAGTAATGTTGGCCTTGTTTCAAATCTTTTATTAAAATATGCTTGAAGAAATTAACGTATGGAATATTCACAAGATTCTCAATGTGGAGAAAGATGGATGAGTGGAATTCATAATTTAAATTGAAATTTTTATCAAACGCTACTGTTCAAAATTCAACAAAAAAATTGTCCACATTGTACTTTGATTTGACCTTGTATTGCATTGTATTCTAGTGCACCTTTCGTTCACCGGTTGCAAAAATTTACCGAAATGTATAGTTCGAATGTGTGTATTATTCTCATTGAGTAGTGCATTCGAAAATTATGTAAAATCTTAACCCTTCGCTAAGCACGAATTTCACTACATAAAAATACTTCACTTCGAGGTAGACTAAGACTAAAAGCTGTTGTAAGCTTCGTCTAAGTACCCCATACCGTTCATTTGAGAATTAATTTGAGAAATGGCACAAATTCAACGAAGTATTACTAATCGTACGTACGAGAGCAAGTAAATCTCCAAGAGGTTTACTTCCAGAAACCAGGAACTTCACGAGTCAAGGCGCAAGTTGTCTGGAGAAAGAGAATTCCTTATACAAAGACTATGAGCAGAACAGTTTGCATATAATTCTTGATAAGTCTATTAAGCGTGTTAGTGAATGAAAACAATTTTCTTTTATATTTTACAAAATGATAGGAAGACACAGATCCTGTCAGAGACACAGATCTCAGGTGGAGTTCTAAGCTCGTCTGCATTCTGGTGTCTCTTGACACCTCCGGTACTTCCCTCGAAACTCAACTAGCCTGAATTTTTCTTGATTCGATACTTTTCTGCTGACGCGAGCCCGTTCATCATAAAAATGTAGTGTCTGGAGAACAGATACCCGACCGAATGCACGGAATTCGATCATTCCATTGGCATTCCACGTTGTGTAAGTGTGCATTAGTATTGGAGGCTGCAGGATTTGTTTATTATTTCAGATGGACGAAAGGAGGAAATAACGTTTGGACTGCAAGGCGGGTAACCAGGAAAAGATTAAATTTTGCGGAGTTTTGACACGTTCTCCTCTCGGAAATTCTGTACGTACACCATTCACATTCCAAGGCAAAAAGTAGGATAGAATATACACGGTAAATGATTCGATTCTGTAATTTCGTTAGTTCGGAAATTATATGAGTGTTGTTTCCACCGTTGTGTAAAGAATGTGGAATGACATACTCTTACTGCGGACTCGATCAGCTCAGAGCGCCTTTCTCAACCAGGTTCTCAACTAATGTTAACTTTTGAATAATACGTAGACATAAACTCCCAGTGCTCAAGGGCTCAAGGATATGCACAAGACAAGAACCGTTATCATGATTCCAAGACGTACGAGGGCAATTAGTGAAATGGATTTGGTAGGAACGAATATTACACGTATGTACACATGGGCAGGTGAAAAATTTTTGAATTGACTTAGGTTTTCGTTACACAGGTAAAGTTTCAGGCTCGAGTTCCAGCCCTGCCAGTAGTTTGCTTAATTCTGACATGACATTTCACACGGACGCACATACATTTCAAAAACAAGGTAAAAGTCAACACACTATACGACTAACGTACCTGAAAAAATTGGCAGCAGTTAAATCAAATGTTAGTTCAAGATTACTTTACGCAAAAGGAAATAGGAGAAACTATACACATATTTCTCTATTACTTTTTTTTTTCACAAGACATTCGTATGTACCGAAGAAATGACACGACTGACGTACGAGACTCAGACTACAAAGGTCACAAACTGACTAAGTAATGAGTTTGTTCAATTTAATTTAATAGAGGTGGTTTCTAATGGATATTGGAGTTCGCTATCGGGTTCAGATCAACTTCAACAGTCGAGACAAGTAAACTAGACCGCGACCATTGAATAGTTTTATTTGTTCAAATATGTACAGTGTTGTATTTCCAAACTATACTGTCTCAAAGAATACCTGGCCGACTCTGTACAGAAATCCTACTATCATTCGATTCGGACCAGAAAGTTTCTTACGGCTAGAGAGTGCGTATTTCGACACTGTAGTCAGTAGAGGTCAAATTTTGATCCGAATTTAAGTCGATTCACGTGGGAGGATTTCCTTACGGGACTATTGGAGAATTCCGGTTCTCCTTTTCACATATACCCAGTGGAATCGTACATAGTAGTAATCCATTTCGGGAGAAGGAAAAGACTAATGCAAATTACCTCATGTGAACATATTGCATATTTTATAGCTTGTCAATAATATTGCAAAAGTAGGAAAATATAAATAGTGTGTATGTGCAACTTTCACTGACTCAATCCTTTATGGTCTAAATAATTCAAGAGTAAATGAAGTTGCCCTTTGATCCAATGAAAGTAGGAAACCTCAAACGAATTTCCACAACTCAGAACTATCCCTCGTTTTTGTTTGCCATGATTTTAGAAAAGTAAATGAATTTAAATGGGGTGTATTTCACAGGAATTATTGACCACAGCGATGGTCGGCAGTCTGGACCGAGTAATCAAACAGAATTTGTTTCATGAAATTCCAACTTTGATTCAAAATACCATTCCAGCTTGGTAAGGTTTAAAAAGTTCAACGTGTTTTTGTGCAGATACTTTTTAAAATAAATGAAATGTAAAGAATGTAATTTCTGTGAACTTAACGGTATAAGGGCTTGCCTCTGTTTGTTCGTTATTAAGAGGTTTTGATACCTTAAGAAGTCAAAGTGAATTAATCATTCCATAAAATCACCCTGGGATATTCCCTTGTCAGCTCTTCTCCTTTGACGTTCCATGGTTTTCATTGCACATTTATTTTCTACCTTTCATTTCATCCCAACAAATTGAAACCACTAATGTTAATTTTATCAAAGTGTAGCATTAATTCCCATTCCCCAACCTTTCATCTCACAGTAAAACTCTTTGGTTTCTACTTTCTACTCGTTGTAACTCAAGAGACGCCGAAATGTCTGATCCTGAGCGTTACATCAACAAACTCCATCCTCTCTGACTCTGGCCTTGGCTGAATCATGATTCATACATATAATGTGTAAACTCCAACTCTACTAGACTAGTGGTGTTTAATCCTACCTCATCTTCTGTTGTTTTTCCATTAGATTAATGACCACCCATCAATTCTCCTAGTACTGGAAGGAGCCGAAACAAGGTTTACATTTCGTACGGGAGTGGAAAATGTGGAGACAGGAAGAAGAATCTGCGGTTCACTTTTTCCAACTATCGAAAACATACATACCATTTTTTACCCTTCCCAGTGCCCTTGGCAGATCCATCTGTAAAGTACAGGGTGGATCTCAAAGTTTAAATAGCAATGATCGATTTGTACGTTAGATCTTGGATAAAATTCCGTATTACAACTTTGTAAACTCGATTATGAATCACCCCGTAGACTTCTGTCCCTTACTTTCACTCTTTCTTCATTTCCTTGGGTTTTTAGTAATACAAGACTATGAAACTCAAGTCCCGGGACCTGAACGGATGTTGTAAGCACCGGTCCTCGTACACGTTCAGTAATATTTGTTCTAATTGTTTACAAAAGCGAAAATATTTAGCCTTAGGCCATACATACGTACTAGAAACAACACTTTTCCCAAGCATGTGTGTGTAAGATCTGCGAATGATTTTATTTCATATATTTCAACCCATCGGCGGGACCACCTGGTTGAAATATCCGGTACGAACAAATGCCCACACGTCGTTACGTTACTCACTTCAATTCATACATATCTCACGTTGGCAAGTTTTTAATGCATTTTAATGAAATGAGTAGCCAAAAATTGGACCGATTTCTTAGTATATCTAGGAATGACACAATCACACAAACTTAGTTTACCCATACTTTCTTTTATTTTTCTTAGCCAGCGCATGGAAACTCTTCGAAACTCACAAGTAGAAATTTTAATTTTTTTTCGAGACAATATTGGATTTCCTTTGGAAAACAGGCTCCAGGTGGATAAATAAAGGCTCGGATGGGAAAGCCTGCGCTTTCCACTGCGAAAATGTTCTTGTGCAAAAAAAAGAAGAGAAGCCAGTGATATGCAGAACACAAGTTTTTCATTTTGCTAGCCAGACCTGGAAACCTTTTTTTTTCTTTTCCCTACAAAACGTGAACGGATTTGGTTCAAGTTAATAATAATGAAGAAGAATCGAGAAAACCAAACAGCCCAAACCTATGTATTCTGATGATTTTCGTCTCTTGGACTGCCTCAGGTTCCACTTTCATCCCAACTCAACAAATCCAAGTGAAAATCTGTTTAACCCAACTCCGTCCTTGTTAAATGCAATGAAAACAAACGTCAAATAAATTTGTTCTGTTACAACTCCGAGAGTACAGTTTCGAATGCTATGTATCTCCAAAAATATTCTTCCCAATTCTTGTAAAATGAAATCCGCCATATTCTGTAGTTCTGAATCTGATGTATAGAATTTGTGACATATTTAAAACATTAGAACCACAAGGTTCAGATAAAAATTGCTATTTTTTGAAACTGAAGTAATTTAACTGATTCACTAGTTGTGTATTAGCAAATGCTTTACATAATAAATCTCGAATTATTAGTTTATTCTATTCTCAATCGAATTAAAATTTTAATTTGGATGCAATATTTCAAAGTGACAAATTAGAACCGCTGGATATTTATTCCTTATATTGTAAAATCTGAAATAACACTTTCTAAGACTAAAAATAGCCGCTAACATATATCTCCGCAAAACACAGCAGCTCAAGTGTTGTACCATTGCAAAATTATAGACGTGCAGTGATAAGGAGAAGCAGACGTTTCCTTGTTCCTGTTTTCCTTAGTTTAAATGCTGACACGTGAATTGCGAAAACTAGCAATATGCAAATCTTAGGCCTTGGTAAACTCAGGGTGTCTCGTGATAGTTCAATCATCGGCCTAGTGTTAATTCTTTATTTAACATACGAATTACATAGATATTCATTTGCATCTTCATAGTCAAGCACGACGACGACATGTCCGTTCGTTTGAATATTCACACTTCAGTAGAATCATCCATCGTCTATCAATTAACTCGGTTTTCTGAGCCATGTAAGGTTGCACGTAATTTAAGAATAGTCTGTGGACTTGGAAAGATGCTGCGGGAAATGGTTCAATTCTACAATCTTTACCACCGGACTGCGGAAAAAAATTGAATTAAAATTGCATTCTGTCATAAAATTAATCCAAGGAGGGTAAACCATACACGGCAAGTAATTCTGAACGAGAACAACAAAAACTTTTTTTATTTCTCTGCTCAAAATCGTACAATGATTTTACTAGCCCACCCTATTTCCTGAATTTCTTCAGAATCATATCTCAAATTAAATTGACCTGGTTATGACGTTATAAAAATCTTGAAGTGAACATTACTTTTGTTACGAGTTGCTTAATCTGAAAAGGCTTAAGGGTTTCTCTCAGTAATAGATCCATATAATTGAATGTTATTTTGGAGAAATGCCACCCATACCTGTAGGGAACCCATCTCGTCTCGTCACTCACTTCATGTTCATGCGTTGAAAAATATGTTGGAATTGCTTTTTCCACGACTCCGTCCACAAATGTCCCGCAGACTGGAAACAGAATTCGGGTTTCCGTCAGTCGTGGCGAAACCAGTGAGTAAACAAGGTTTCTCCCTTCGAAACTCTTCAAATTTCATTCCAACATACTCAAAAACCGGGCAAAGTCTAACATTTCAGATTTTTTGCCAAACTTAAAAAAGTATATAATTCTATTTTATTCTCACATTACAAAATATTTTTTGTCATCTGGTAGTGTTTCAATTTGAATCGGCGTCATCGGCTTACTACTTTTTGATCTTTTAACAACTCACGGTATTCCTACACTGCACTTCTTTACAAAAGAAAATGATGCAGAGTGGAGATTTATGTCCTTAATTGGCTAACTTTTTTCCTTAATGTGATTCCCAGTTGAGAGACTCTTAGGATTCGAAAGAAAAGGAACAACTTCTTATCTAATTCTTCCAAGTCGTCCGTGAGTTCAGAGAGCAGAGAGATAACGCGGGACTGGTTGGTAGATTTTCCATTGAAAAAAAAAAGAATTCAGAAACCTCCCATAAGTTTTTCAACCCCTCAGTTATCCTAATGAGTTTTATCCGATTGACTCCATAAACTTTTGTGACTACTGACTCCTGCCTGTACTGTTTCAAAAAAATAAAAGCCTTTTATTCATAAAACTTTAGAACGTACTTTCTCTCCCTGGTCGTTTCCTTCGTTTGAATACTTAAGGATTCTCAGAGTGTCCGTGTCCTAACTTTTCCCTCAGCCAGCACCGACCGATTCGCAAATCAATCTATTCTTTTTATATGTGAAGACACTAACACAAATTGTGCATCGGGGTTTGAACACGTTGAACTTACGTGTGGGTGTGGATGAATAAAAAGTATTGTCACAAAAGTGTCACCACGGCATACAAATTACAGCCCGAAGAGTTGGACCCGGAATAGAAACGAGTATTTTTAGAGGGACCTGACCCGGGACATAAAACAAAGGTAGGCAATAAGGTTAAATCTTGACAATCTATTTAGGCGGTGGGGTATACATATGTAATAATATCGGAAACACTTGGAGAACAACAGGTGATGCAAATTGTACCTTCTGTGAAGTACTTCACCATAACCGGGTTGACGTTTTCTGCTGATAAACTATATAGGCTTTTTTAGAACGATTACTCTCGAGTTTGAAAAACTCGAACTTTTACAATTTATCCAACTCATTAGGAGATACACAGTTTTGACCCAAACGGCAAGGGATTTCTGATAACGTCATTCATAACACAACTGAAACATTTTCAGTTCTGATTTATATGCAAAATCTGTCCATTCAAATCAACATCTGTCACATATGTTTCCTTCTGTCGTATTCTGAATTAATCAGACAAAACTTTATACAAGCTAATGATTCCCACTTAAAATTTACAGTGACAAAGCTCAATATTTTTTCGTCGCAATAAATCCTAGTCAATTTGTTTGAACATGTACTTAATTCTAACGACCAGGAAATGTTTAGTTGCCAATTATCGGCCAACACTAAACTTTTCTGAATTGTTAGCGTGAAACTTTAAGATTTAAACGAAGGAGTTCTCTGTACAGATTCGAATAAAAATAGAATGCGAAGACTGTGAAATCCCCGACTCACAAGAACTTGTCATTTACGATGTGTGAGGGAAAAGTTAGTTCAAACGTCAAGAATTCAGTTTGAATATATATGGAAGAGCAAACACCAAAAAATTCTAAAAAAAAAACAAATTAAAATTAAAGTTCATGCAGCACTTATGTGCAATGCACACGGAAACTTTATAATTTGAGACTCCTGAAGATTCCGGACTTGTTGATGATTTAAAGAGAAAAAAAAATACTGACTTCTGTTCAAAGTCCAAGAAAAATTTGAGTGCTTGTGCCTAACACTTAATTTTATTTATCCTTAAAACTTTTAGCTAAGCTACTATGCTTTTAGCTAAAGTTTTTGCACACATTAAACATGCAGGAATAACCGTGCAACCTGTGAGCTAGTATTTTTTCTTCTCCCTTTTTTTCTTGAATTGTAAACACAAAAAAAGCAAGACACCTTGACTCAACTTTAGACTTTAGAATCCCAAGTCGGTAAATAAAGAGTTGAATTTCGACAGTAGCGGCGGCGGCGGTTTTCAGTCAGCCAGCAGACGTACGTAAACTTGAGATCTCTTTTTTTTTCGTCTCTTGAAGAGGATGATGAAAAGGAACGAAAAGGAAAGGAAAGGCGTATTTCTTTAAAGTAAACATGGAGAGGGCAGAAATGGAAGAGTTTTTATGTATTAAAAATTTAGCACTTTTTCAACTGCTTACATAATTAAACACCCGCATCAGCATCAACATCCCAGATTCCAGAATCCACTTCATGCTTGCTTTTTTACATTTTCTTCTCTCGACCCCATTTTTAAATGTACTCGTCTCATTTGAATACGTAAATCAAAGCTGGTTCTTCTTGCAAAATCTGATGTCAAATACGTGTACAAAAATTTTTTTTTCAAGAAGATGTTTGTAAGAAAAGTGAAAGTGGAAGTGAAAGTTATAAATTGAAATGCGTCCCCTTTGTTTTGTTTCAGTCTTCGTTAGTGGTGGATTTGCGTGTCAGTTTTCCCTTGATATTCCCTAATGGCATTCGACTTTCAACTTTACGATAGGGACACACGGATATTCACGAACACAATGCAACATAACATAAACATGCACTACCCGCACTACCCGGTTGCACGCAACAATTTTTTTCTTGTAACTAGAATTTTCATGGAATTGCAAGATGCATATGGAAGAATTCCCTACTTTGTCGTAAAATTTAAATTATTTTAGTTAAGAGACGCAGCAGCGTATAGTATACGTTGCAATTGCAAAATAGGAATGAGGGCATGGGGAATTTCTGTCTAGGTGAGCCCGTACCAACCGACATGGTAAAACCATTAAGTAAAAAGAGATAAAGTTGATCAGATTAGGAGTTTCCAATTTAACTACTAGGTTGGAATGACGTGAGGTTTTATTTTTGGAAGAGCTTAACTTATAAAACCTTAGTAGAGTTACGTATTACGTGGTCAGCATTATTTTCAATTTAGTGGAAATAAGTCTAACTTTTGATGGAAAAGGCTCCGTAAGTAATTATAGGATTAAATTGTTGACAAACAGTAAATATCATTAACAAATTAGATTGGAAATTGTTTTGGAATTTTTTGGCTGCGTTTGATACCAAGGGGATCCGCGATCTGCACGGCAGACCACAAACATGAAGTTAATCTAGTTTTTTGGCAACTGAAAGAATTCAGTATTAATTCCGGAGTTGAGTAGATTGTGTGCACTACAATGTAAATATCAAGTTTATTTTTGGATGAAATAATGTCGTCTTAAGGCAATCAATAAGTGAGTGTCTTTAATGATCTGACGTTAACACGTGGAAAGTAGGCGTGGGAGGTTGATCGACAACACGAGGACAAAAAAAAACGAATGAGATACTAGTGCCGTGTCATGTGTGAAATGGCCCTTGTCAATTTCCTTCCAAGATTCTCCTTGACTTTTACTGCGAAAAGTTTCTAATGTACACACGAGACACGACACAGACCTGCAGACGGTAGTCTGTATATGTCGGTTTTGTGAGCTTCAAGATTTTGGATTCTTAAATAAATAATATCCCGAGAGTATTTATTACTCTACTTAATGTACTCTGTCGCTTTTTACAAGCACCACATTTTGATTTTTTTATTGCAGAGTATTTACTATTTAAAACTTTGGGTGCACTTAGTTCAAAAATTGAACTCATTTGGAAAATAGGCACACAATAATTCTACAAAATTGCTTTGTATTTACCACCACACAAACCATCACCATATGAAATATCTAGTTGAATCTAAAGTTGACCTTATTTTGAAAAAGAAGGTCAATAATACACCGTAGTAAAAATATTTTTGTTCAGTCTTCAAGATTTTTGCTCATTAAGGAATACATTTAATTTTTTTGCGTTTCTCGCATGCTCGTCAAGTTCGAAAATGGTCTCAAACCAGGCCTGACCTCAAAATTATCCATTTTGTTCCACATGAATTTAGTACTATATAGAAAATGAAAACTTTCTACTTGAATTGTGTCCGCGCGTTTGAAATCTTTTCCATGGACTTTCCTTTGAACCCGATCTAAATCGGAAGTTCATTTTTTACTCCACAATTCTAAGTCAATTCTTCCCGAAGAAACTGTTTGTTCTTTTCATCC
Organism: Protaphorura tricampata; assembly: GCA_034698835.1. Taxonomy (NCBI): domain Eukaryota; kingdom Metazoa; phylum Arthropoda; class Collembola; order Poduromorpha; family Onychiuridae; genus Protaphorura; species Protaphorura tricampata. The sequence continues at coordinate 14,670 of JAQGCB010000465.1, forward strand.
GAGCCAACGATGGGGAAATATTTTTTGAAGAATCAAAGGGTGTTAAATTCAAATCAAGCTCCGATCCACTGTCACTTTGCTACAAACAGTAATATTAAAATTTCAAGCGGTTTGGATCCTTACACTTTAAAAGAGCGCAGGGTTTGGGTGTTTTCTCAAATTTGGATTTAAAATAGAAAATGGGCGATAAATCTGACTCACTCGACCACTTATTTTTTATTAGTTCTTACCTGATTCCCGGCTAGACATATTTCACTATTTATGTAATTTATTCAGCAGGGATTCGCATAGCCAGTTTGTACTGAGCTACAAATTGCCTGTCAACTGTGCATGATTTTTCGTTTCTTTTTCTAGTTAAATATATGAACAGCATGCATATTTAAAATCAGACCCATGTTTTATTACTATTAGTTTTATCCAAGCGAAATCATCCCTTTCTAGTTTTGAAGTAAAGCAATTTTTTATGGGCTTTTCTTTGCACATGGAGGTAGATAAAAGAGATTACCGAATTCCACTAATATTTTCCAACGGAGACGTGACAGATTACAAAACTGTAAATCTTACGGGTCAATGAATTCTTCAAATCCATTTAATCCCGAATTCTTTAAGTGCTATTGCTTGGCAAAACTGCTCATGCGGTAAAAAGGAAACGTTCAAGGAAAATCTCCAGAGAACTGGAATGTGAGGGATGACTGACTGCGATGAGAGGTAGAAATACTTCACCGAACATTGGAAATGCCTTAGGAATGCCGGGGAGCCGGGTCTTTCAGGAGAATGTTGATAAGCAAAAATCGGCTCACGTCCCAAAAATTATTGAGAGTGAAAGTCAGTCTTCTTTTCGTTGAGTGCTCCATCCTTCCGGGGTTTTATGCTCTAATGGCCAGGCCAATTTTATTACAGAATTTGGCTTATTTCCGTAAGCAAAAATTCATGGATCGTATTTGTGTAGTGGTAAATCATTCTATCATGCATTTTTTGACATTTATTTTCTCAAAAGCTTAATGTTACCACAATACAAAGCAGCCCTTCTACTCCTTTACGTCACGTAAATTCAGAATTTACTTGCTCAAGAAAATGTCGTACTCGTAACAAAGAAATCCTTGCATTTAACTCCATATTTTGTCGTGATTTTTGGCTTAAACTGCGTTTTTTGATTTGAGATCAAAAATGTGCTGAAATTAAAGTCTGACCGGAACACACCCTTTCTAACAAAAAGATTAGCAGACCTTCCGGTTTTTCACAAAAATTGCTCTTTATCCTTTAGCACGAGATTAGCAAACCCGAAATTAAAATCTACAATTTTCTTCCACTCTACACATTTCACATTTGTACTTTTCATAAAACTGGGTATTTTTATGGCAATCCTTTCTCTCGCTTCCATTAAACCAATTTTTCTTTTTGGTTAACATTTTCCATAATACATGAGATTAAGGTTTTGGGTCAAAAGTCCCTGTAGAACTAATGCTAGACATTACTCCTCCACGAATGAATTATAAATCACGAAGAAAAAGTCGGATTTTCCTTCCCCGGCCTGCCCACACATCAGCATGAGGATTGCTGACTATGTAAAATGGAGGTTTGACGTATTATTTGGATTCTACTCTCGGATAAACACTCAAAGATCCTGAGGTCCTAACGTGCTAATTTGTCACCTTCAGGAAGCTTTGCGTGTGTTTGAGGTTTGACTGTGCCAGCCAATGCAATGCAGCCAGGCCCAAGTACTGTATGTGTGCATATGTAAATGGTGAAAGTCCGTGGGTGTGTGAGTGTTGTAGACACGTAGGTGAAATTAACGTCAGAGGAGCTTTTGGCTTTAGACGTGCGTTTAGATCAAGCATGACGAATTGAGTTCACACCCTCAGTTTTTCCCATTATTTGTGAGTGAACTGATCTCATCTTACTTTGGTTTAGAACCTGGGAAAATTTTTGAAGGGAGTCATAATTCTTTTGGTTGGTGGTTCTTATTAGTAGTTCAGTGGAAATAGATACGTCATCTTCTAAAGGCCGGTCTGGCTTTCACACTGAAAACCCAACAATTGTATCATTTATTATATGTTCCAGACAAAGCATACATTTCAAGAATTCCAACAATGTGTACCAAATTAGACGAAAAGATTTATTCACAAATTGCACTCATTCTTGCTCTTGGCGGTACTTTAGCGAGTCTTGTGTATAATTTTAAATTAATATGAATTGCTGGATTCGCATTTTAATTGCAGAAAGGAATCTATATGGAGAGGAATCCTTTGTATCTTATATATATTTAATAGGCTTACTATTGTTGTGCTTTCTACTTATGACAAAATGATACAAAGTAAAAAAAGTTTAGTTTTAACAAAGGCTTGCTAACAACTCTTTTGTCAAAAGCACAATCATGCATATTATTAGGAATATTTAGAGCCAGAACTATAAACCGATTATTGTTGCATTTCGAACATTAATGTATTATTAATAGCAGCATTGAAACCAGCAAAAGAAAATGTGTCCCTTAGTAAAATTTTGTAAAATATCCATCTCTTATTTCCAATCCGAAGCCCCAATTGTTCCAAGATTTCTTTGTTTCGATAACACTAGCGTATTATTAAACTTTAAAATCCACAAAAAGGGAAAAAGGACTCAATCTTTCATGAGATTAAAGTGAATACACTTTCTACTTTCAGAATCAGAGATATGCCTCATTTTAAGGACTTAATATGGAATCTATTCTATGGGCTTAAGGTTGAAGAACAGTTGAGCTTTCCTTGCCCGGCTTATGTATTGTGCCTTCGTGGTGCTCAGGTCTGGCGTCCACCTTAACGTTTTGTAAAATATCTGGTCTGAACTGTGTGTACTAATTTTGCACTACGCAGAGATTCGAACTCTTCGAAATCAAGAAAGTATTGCAACAGTTCGGTGGAGTCCACAGCTTACTCTTACTTACTCAACTTTTCAAAATTTTGGACTTCTTTGATGATTTTCTTTTGTAAAGAAAAACAAATTCCTTCCAAAATGGGCTTCTGAGAAGTGACTGAAGAGTGAAAGCGTGAAAGTAATGTGAAAACCCGGCGAGACAACTTTCACTCAATTTCACCAGAATTAGGGTTAGAGTGAAGATAAGTGTAAATGTACGTCAGTTGTTTTCTTCTTGAATCCTAACATCAGAGATTATATTCACTGACGGTGAGTGTGGATGTGGGCGGTAGTCTGTTTGAATGAATTTAGAATTTACGGAGATTATGGTGAAATCTCACATAAGGGTGACAAGGGACGCTGTGCGGTTGTAATTTTTTTTATACAGAATCAAGTTGTTGAACTGTTCTCAATACTTATATTTATAAGAAAGGTTTTTTGAACAAAAAGCTACGGTAGGGAATGAAGGCCGTGACAGGAATATTTCAAGAATTCCAAGTAATACATTTCGCATTAAAGTTAAATACGTGACCGTACTGGGCGTCCATCCCTGAATTTAGCATTTTCCAAATCTTACATCCGACTACCATCCCTTGTAAAACTAAAGTGTATTTGCTCCGACCATCTCTCGGATTAGCCTGTCTTCCTGACTGTAAAATAGGAAAGCTTTCACGTGTTCTTTGTCACTTTCATAACCTGAAGTCTAAAAGACTGGCGGAACAGGATTTACACATTACACATTCAACCTACACCACACAGATTGTATTTCGGAAACGATCCGTCTAACAGTCCCTCACAAATTGCAATCCTACCCGACATGCGGAGCACAAATAATACAGGACCTCATTAATGTCTTGTCTATTGCAACTAACTGGGTTTTGCGTCTGGTGTGGTCCTGAAATAACGAAACTTTACACGACTACCGTACCGGGTAGCTGAAAGCATCCGGTAGAATATCGGGCAGAGTAGAACAGACATTTTACTTGGTCATACTGCTTATATGAATGCAGTAAATTGCTTCAGGCTCAGACAGAAACTGACAAGGGAAGGTTCTAATTGGGATTCTAATTCAAACTCTCATAAATAAAAATTAGCAAACTTTCATGTTAGCGACGAGAAAAACTTTATCAATTCATAAGGAAATTAATAATTCAAAACGATAGTCGCTTTTTGGGTGGAAAGTCTCAGCTTTTCTCACAATTTGCTTATTCCGCAGATTCAGATTCGGTTGAACTGAATATTCATTCACTTCAAACGCAACTAACTACAACTGACCACAAATTATTCATCATTACAGAATATTACTTGTAGAATATTAACATCCCTCCCATCATCCTATCCAATCAGTCTGGAACAGTCAACTTAATTTCAAAATCAAAAATTGTATTTGCTCGACTTGATTAAGTTGAGAGTGAAAACTACACCAGGAATAGGGAAATACAGTCGTCGGCATGTTTTCAAATTTAATTTGTGGTTTTCCCAACCGCTAATAACTTGTTTCTTGAAAATTGCAGAGTTAGAGAAACTTGGAGTTGGACTAACCAGGACACTACAAGATGGAGGGTCTGAAATGGAGATCTTTCGTCTCCGTCCTCGTTTTCCTCATGATCTCATTCCAAATAGTCTCAGTTTCATCCGTTTCTCATCGACAAAAAGGTCACGACGACGACGAGTCCTTTGAGTTTGAACAATTCAGCCTGAAGAGTCGAAGGGACGTGGTCCACGGGAGTCCAATCGTAAGTGACTCATCTGGATTGAAAGTCTCCGGGGATGAGGATGACATGAGGACGATGCGACGACGACGACACTTCTCCTCAGACTGCCCCGAGGAATCTTCACCACCAATTCAAGAAGAAGTTCAAAGAATGAGTAAGAACAAGCGGAGTGTCAATTACACGACCACCACCAAAGACATAGGCGTAGAGGAGATTGGCAAAGAAATTCCTCCTACACTGAGTGCCATTCAGAAAGAGTTACTCATAAAGTATGCGGCGGCTGCCGCTGCAAAAACTACACCAAAAATTGAGATTAGCCAAATTTCTAACTATAAAGAGTTTATAAGTGACTATTTAGCGGCGGATGAAGAGAATGAGAATCGAAGGGATGGAAAAAGTCTGGAGTGCCGTTACTACGGGTATTTACCCAAGAGACTCTTTGCACTCAATAGTTGTGCACAATGCTACAACTATGTCGTCCCAACTTTGTTTGTCCATCCTTCAAAGAAATGGAACGTGACAGACACAGAGTGGACGGATCCGAAGGATGGAAAAACATTCACTTTCTCTGCCCTGTCATCTCAACCTCTCAATTTGACGGTGAGTCAAGGCAAACGCTCACTTTCACTTTCACTTTCACTCTCACTTTCTAATGTTTTAACACCAAGGACTTTGAAAACAGATTTTTGTACAATCCCTAGTAATACTCGTTTAAATTTAACCTTCCTTCTTCGCTATATGTACTTGGGTTGACTATAGTTTTAGACAAAGCCTTGTAGTTATTTCTATCTGAAGAGAATTTTCTCCACTGGGCTTTTCCCTTATATAGGCCTTCCCGCAAATGGTCCGCATAAAACAGAACCATTTGTACATATGTGAAGCTTTTTAGGCGCGGGGAGTATTTAGAATGAGCCTAACACGGAAAAGTGTCAAGACAGGAGTTGAAAGCGTAAAAATTGTTGGTCAAATTGTCCCGGTAAGCGTGTAAACAGCCTATAATTTGGAATTCCCAGCTTATGAATAAGTGTGTATGAACTGGCGACTCTAGGGACGAAGGATTTCTCAATCATTAAAATTGTCCCTTCGTTTCGTTGGACTGTCCTGGAAAGGAATGTCCGCTTCAAAAACTGTTGTGAAATAATGCCTGAACTGAGAAATGTCCGATCCGAGCATTAACTGGGATTTTGTGAATAAGTCAAAAGGATTATGAATTGGTGGTCGCCAATTCATAATTGTACCGCCATTAGAAAGGTAACCAAAAATGTCTGAGGTAGGAAATCGTTTAGGGAATATTGTCCATATACGGGACTGCTATATCCGTTCCATAGATTACATGTCCGAAGCATTTATTTCGCAGGGAATTAGATTAGCGACTCCAAATGTTTATATTGGAACAAAGCAAGCCCCGCATAAACTTCCCTTGTGAGAAGTCCCCTACATGCTCATATAAAATTTATCATCTCTATAAATATGCAATACAATTCCATTGAAAACCGCTGCTACTGTTTCCCTCGAGAGAAACCTATGTTTGGCTCCAGGAGGTGTTGATAACATCACGACAGCCTATCCAGGTATTAAAGATCGCATTTGAATTCGAAACCTCACACGTACACAGTCATAATTAGTTAATGGAGGTGTGGGGATGGGGTGTCACTCGTTTTAATTAGCTAGGAGTAAGGATTTATCATGGAAAGCCTCAAACTGACACGTCAAGTAATTAATTTCAGTATTCATGATCCTGATGGTGATGGTGTGACTTTCGCAGTTTCGCAATGGCTTAACTGAGAATTCAGGAGGTCTACATGTTGACAACGAGCGTGCTGTGATGTCTTTTGTTTTCTAATTTCAAGTCATCCACGGAAAAGGGTTTCCAATTGTCTTCAAACATGAAAGGACAAGCAAGGGCGGTTTCCTTTAAGGTTTTATGGCGCCAGCCAGTTGAGATTCTATTATTGGAAATTTTGCACTGAGCTTAATTGTTGAGTACGTGAACAATATTTAATATTTGTGAAAATATTCTAGTGAAAGTCCCATAGTTCCAGTCATCTATTTTTTAAATGAAAATTACATAATTTACTTTTACAAGTTTAGAGAGTCAACGTACATATTGACTGTGGGAATTTGAGAATGTGTGGGAAGGGAATTACACGGGAGAAAGTGAATGGATGACGATGACGTAAATAAATGATATCCAATCCACAAGACAAAAAAAAAGTGTGAAGGTTATACCCTTGGCCTTGGCTATGACTGTCGAATATGTATATGTCAGCGGGTACAAATTCGGGTCAGATAGAAAGAAGCTTTGAAGGCAAACATTGTTCAGTACAATGATCGTTGGGACATAAAAGGTGGGCGAGGTTATAGGCTTGTAACAAGGGATCCACTCCAAGTGTTGCCATAAAACTGACGAATGAACGGAAGTCTCTAAGGAGAGGCTCCATACTAAGCGTTTGCTTTCTCCACTGCTTGGGAGACCTTACGAGAGACTACAAAATTTCAAATACTACTCAGGCTTGATTTCAATTTCTAAGATTACTACGAATGGGATGTGAAATTTTACGACAATTTTATTTTTCAGGCTGGACTGTTGAAATGAATTGAGAGCCCTGGATCAAGAGTCAAGATGCTATAAAATTTAATGTTGAATTCGCTACACTTTCCCTCGTGTACCGAATGCGTAAATTGGACCGAGTGCATGACTTGAAATTCTCTGTTCTACGCGTCATAATTTCCCTAGGCTTTTAAAGCGGCTACTTTTTTTTAGGGAAAGTTT
>JAQGCB010000466.1:0-22024 GCA_034698835.1 Protaphorura tricampata
TGCGGCTGGCGGGGGAAAGCGGATTAGATCACGTACATTATTGTACGTAGTAACTGGGAATGGAGAAACTCCTAGTATTTGATATTGACCACGATCTATAATTTTCCAATAATGTCTCCCATACATCAAGTACAGTCCATGTCCCAAGTTCCGCTCTCTGACTCTCACCCTTGGTTGCCAACTCCTAATGGAATCTTGAGTCTGGCTCAAATCATTTCCTTCCAATAAACCCAAAAACCTAACAAGGAAACTACTTTTCATGTAAAAATCAATTCAATCCAGATATCTGTCTGAGATATTTTTATCAGGTGTCCTGAGCACGTCAATCACCGATTTTACGGCAAATATTTTTTTCTTCAATGCTAACAATCCGTCATTCAAATTCTATATACGGAAATCTACAGAAAAACGCAAATGAACACCTAGCATTATTAATTTTTGACCAGAACGGTTGAAATTACTACTCCTGACCCTATAGGTTTTGCCATGTCAGAAGCCTCCCTTGTATACATACGTAAACCTTAAACCCAAACGACCAACTTATGTGCGTATGTCCTTACAAAAACTCACAAACTCGCTAAATATAATGTTGGTAAGTAAGTGTGTGTCGGAAAGCCCGTAGTCGGGTTGGCTGAATGATGTGTCGATTGTCAATGAGGCTGTTTTCGTTTCAATTCATTCAATGGTCTCAACCCCTCCATTCGAACTGAAATCACCCTGAGGAAAATACCCGGGTATTGCAGAATGCGGAAATACAAGCACGCATTTTTTTGGTGGCCCCTGAGGTTTGTGTTTTTGTATCAAGGAAACAGATGCTGAGTTTGATGAATTCAAGGCAATCCGTTGCACTGTGCAATGTGCAATGTGCATTATGTTGCAGCTCTAGTGTATTTTCAAACAATTCCATCTTCCAACTGTAGGACTCCGCCTTCTGGTCCATTTTTGTCATTATTGGTATTTGATTTAATTTTAAGAGATTTGTGTCCATTTCAAAAAAGCGCTAGTGTATGAATTATCATTATATGATTAGTTTCTACAATTAGAAAACTGTTGATACTCTTGGGCCGGTTGAAAAAATGTAGTTAAGTTATGGATCCAAAATTTACTTTCAAGATTGGCTAAACTTCAAACCCTCAGCCGGGCCGGGGAATCGAACCCCACTGCAGAGAGAAAGAAGGCAGGTACAATTAATTAGCTTTTCTCCAAATTATAAAAAGGTTTTGTTGTAAAATCAAGCTACACAACGAGAATGTGAGACAGCCAATGAGCATCCCATCCTAATAGTTGTTTTTCCAAGCTGGGAAACACTGATATTCTCTCGTACTCTTTTGAAAAAATATGTGGACTTACTGAACATAATTTTTCAATAACTTGTTCTCGATTAGTATTGAATTAAGAGTGTTACATTTCTGGTGTGGCTCTCAAATTGAGATGTCAATTAGATAAATCAATTTAATTTGTTTCACAATCTTAAATATCAAAACTGACAAGTAAAGTACGTGTATTATATTGGAATTTGGAAATTCAAATTTTCATCGGATAATATTGAATCCTATAAACTTACTATTGGGTATTCGTTCCACTCCAATTATTACTACCCTTTTGAAATTATTCATTATGCAATTTTTCTTCCTTCCTTTTATTTGTAGGTTCTGACGGCTTAGAAGACGTTCGACTAGACGCTCCAAGATATATTCGTCGTGGAGAAGACGTGAACCTTTCATGTCAGTATGATATTGAGACGAGGTCCGTGTACGCTGTAAAATTCTACAAAGGTTCCAAAGAGTTCTACAGATATGTGCCAAAGGAAAGCCCGCCACAGCAAACCTTTCCTGTTCAAGGAGTCCAAGTCGACGTAAGTAGACGATTTTTTTTCTTCCTCCTGATCGTCAATATAATAATAGTAGTGAACCGCGTGGAATTTCGTCCTCACCACAGACTACCAGGCCAAAGAGTTTCTCCAAGACTTTTTCTTTCCTTTGATCCCCGTATTCGTACTGTGCTCGTGCTCAAGTTTCGTTTCGGCACGGAGAAAGCCAATAGAGAAAGTCAAAGTCATTTCTCCGTTCGATTTGAGTGGCAAAAGGTAAAGTCCTCATTTTCTTCCACGATTTCCTTGTCTTAAGAAATTTTACTTGGCAGCGGGTTGGTGGTTGAACAATATTAGCACAAATTGCACCTGGGAGGAAAAATGTGATCCAGAGAAGAATCCTCTTGATCGATTCTCGAGCTGCATCAAATACACGGGAGTCGTTTTCCGTTCTCCTGTGATGTTGCTCTCTTGCACATTTCAAACTTTAAAATTCAGAATTTTGTTAACAGCATCACCTAGAGCTGCCAAGGGAGCTATTTTTATTACACAAAAATATGTAGATTTAGAACACAATGATCTGATATATACTTTTGTTATATTTAAAATGCAATATAATTCGAGATTGGCTTTTTCATATTTCAGTGATTAAATATTTTCATAGCGAAGTGGCAAGGACTGCCTGCCCTATAACGAGAGGGCTTTTATGATAGTCCTGTAAATATTTTAACTGGGCCAATTTTGACGGTCATATTGGGCAATGTGTCACGCAATCAGGTATCGTGCATATACATAAAATATCAAACGTTCAGATTGCAGCAAGTTTATTTTATGCTGAATGGACGTAATGGCATTTCTGTTCATAACTTATCTGTAACATGGTTAGTTTAAAAATAAAAAATTGGTGAGGTTGGGTTGGTGGTTTTGTAGAGTTTGAGTCGTTGAGTCTACAAAAGATATCGACATTCACTTGGAATTTTTCTGTAATAAAAATCCAAAGTTGGAAAAAGGAAAAGAAACGAAACGTATGTTCTGCGTTAGTTGGGTCTTGGAGTCTTTATGAATGAGCTCCCCCGCAAGCTCCGCAACAAGTTTTTTTCCCCAAACGGGAATTCAACGTCACTTTGAATCTCGATCTCATTTTCTACTCCAAATCACGTTTCACTTCATGTATTTCCAATCTCCGTTCCTTTTACTCATACGAATGCGAGTGCGGATGCCACCGCCACAGCATAACAGGAGTAAAGAAAAGAATTCCTAAAGTCTAAGGTCTTCCAAGTTCCAAGTTCTAGTAATATGACGACGTACGTATTTGCATCTGTTTAATATGAACATTTGAGTTGATGTATTCTGTACACAGCAGAGTTTACTCAGAATGCCAAATTTCTATACACCAACCAGTCTTGAAAGGAATTCCCAGGATACAATTCAATGCAAGAAACCACAAGTGCATTATGCAATTTAGGAAGTTTCAGGGCTAAAGCTAAAACTCGATTTAATACAATGTATGTAGTTTTATCAAATTCCTTCCTGGAAATCTGCCAATAATATGTCGAATGTAGAAAATACGAATACAAATGCCTGCAAATATTATTGTCGAGGTTTATTTGTAGTACAGTATTTTAGTAATGTGGATTTTCCTGGCTTAAGTAATTTTTTCTTTTACTGTAATTACCAGACCGAAATTTTCTTGTACTGTATATATAGAGCCAGTAACATTGTCCTATAAAAACGTCTAGACAAATGTCAAATCTTGCACCCCTTCACTTTTGGGATTTTCTTAGAACCGTATGTATGGTTCATTCAGTGGTTGACCTTTTGTAACAACATTCATTCTTAATATGTTAGAAGCCTTGAAAAAACGGGGGAAAGTGTTTTACCACCATCACGAAGGCTATTAGGCCGAACAAAATTCAAGGGTGGCTAAAAATATCAAATTGCATTTTGGGTCATCATTCGTATAATAGCAAAGGTTAGGATCTTTTTTACACAATGGGATTTGTTGTACGTAGTTTTTTACTTCCGTCATTTTGTTGTTCATCCAATCATTTCATTACACTGAACTGACACAGATACAATTCATAACAAAACGTAATTAGGTACATAAGAGATGCTTCGAGATTCCCGAGATCACAATCACGTTGTTCACATACTCAGCATTCCTATAAACTGGTTAGCGAAAATGAAATGAATTGGGATGAAACAGTTTTTGGAAGGACACATTTGAATCTGCACAAGAATACGTACGTACATACATGCATAAGAGGATTGAATGAATGAAATAGTAGTAGAAAATTTTATGTGATCCGGAGTTCAGTGCAGTGCAGTGTTTTTGTGAGTGCATGCATGCCTGCTTGCAAACTGAGAACTACTAATGGGTTCTTTCTCGTCCATTAATTATTAGCTTTACATTTTACTCACTACACACACACATACTACTTTCCCTCCACTCATTTACTTTACTTAACTCATTAGTCTTTGTCAAATGTGCTTCGTTTTTTTTTCTTCGTGAGAGATGGGACCAATGGGATGTTCCCGTTCTCGTCCCTCATTTCCCTATAAAAAGATTTAAACAATTGCAAGTCGAGTTGAGAGCCAAAACATGCTAAATGAAACCTCTGACCCGAGGAATTTCAGTTTTTTTATGTACAAAGCGTACCTCAAATTTGTGTTTAATAATTCTGACAGATTTTACTTGCTTATTCAACTAAAACTACCCTCAAATGCAACATTTTGAAGTTTTTACTCGAAAAACACGATTAAAGAGAATTTGGTTGATAAGGAATTGATTAGTGGTAATGTAAATTGGATTGATTAATGAAAAATAATCAAATGGAGAGCGAATTTAATGACCAACCCGGCAAAAGGGAAATGGTCATAAGGGTTGAAAAAGATCAATAAGCAAAAGGTTGGACTACATAATCGGAAGTAAATTCAGAGTTCGGCAATAATAGCCTCATGTCGTAGCATATATAAAACTATTACTTTTGTACCACACTGTATGAACTAATACAGGGTGGGGCAAAAGATAACCGACAAATACAACGGCTTGTCAACCAGTCGCTACTGTTAACTCTTTTTAAAAAGTGCGTGCATTTCGGTACTTAACTATCGTTTGTAATTTTGTAGTTTTATAGTTTCTGTGTTAATCTGGAAATGCAGATACTTGAGAGGGCATAACTGTTTAGAATATTGTAATTACGGTTTAGTAGCTGCAAGCTAACTCGTAATATCGTAATTACGAGATGACCTTTGTTAATGTGACGTGTCGCAGTTATTTTCTAGTTCTAGCATGCGTGCGTGCCCTTAAACGTTATATTCATTTCATACGCACTTCCCTTATCATCGATATTATTTATGAAGACAACAGAAATATCCGGACAGCCAGGCCAGATTTCTGCCGAGGCAAGGTAACCGAATCCATACATTACATATGCTACTACTCTGCTGCCTCAAGCACAAATCTTCATTTTCCCCACACTCTATGATGAGAGATAACAAAAATGATCGTGTAAATTCAGTCTTAGTAGCACTTGCCGATACATTTATCACGTCATACCACCGATAGAACATTTCTCTCGTTCTTTAAACTTACGTACGTACAAACACAACACACATCACACAATCCAGCATTACCTACCTACGTACGTACATAAACAAGCAATTTCTGAGCCAAAAAGTCAACAGAAAAACTCGTTCAGAGTCTCTGGAATTGGAAATGGCATGGCATGAAGGCAGGAACTCATGCACAGCACAGGAATTCTTAACATATATCTTCGTTCGTTCGTCTAGTGAAAAACTACATTTGCAATTTTTTTTCCCTTTTGCCAAGTGTCATAAATTCACCGAATCAGCATCTGTTCAATCCGAAATCAGATAAACGTGAGGAAAACCAATGGCACGGCACTACTGTCTCTGTGTGTGAGTGTGTGAGTATGTGTGTGTACATGGAAACCATCGAAATGGAAAGAAATCGTAGGATGGAAAGGAGAAAGTCGAAGAGTCGAAAGACATAGACCCCGATACGACGCCATGGCATATCACCAAGATCATAATCGAATTATTTGACCATTCCTGTCCTCCTCTGTCTCAAGAACCCGCAACTCAGCTATAAATTTTACCACAACGCAACCCCACAATCCGCGTTCACAATCATCAGTCTAGTATTAAATCGTTCGCTCTACTCTCTGCCTTTTTATTTTCCTAAATACGTATAGTGAGTATCCTCTCATTTTCTGGGTTTACTTATACAAAAGACAACTTTGCAGATTGCTTCATTTTTACCATACACTTTCGCGTATGAGATTTTGCTGTGGTGAAATATTTTTAGAATGTAATATATCCATGCATGGTCAAATCGAATGATTGTTAATTAAGACCTTACCAAATTTGGGCCATTCTGAAAAAAGGTTAGACCAGTTTAATATATAAAAAAGAGCGTTCATCTGTACTTATAGAAGCAAATGATAAAATAAATCTTAAAAGGTCCATACTGGAACCATTCCAGTCAGAAAAGAAAGGTTAAAGACCACATAAAGTCAATCGAGGACAAGTTGAATTGACCACAATGATGAAATAATGCCGAATGAAATTCCTGGAAGACCAAACAACAATAGGGGAAAAGTTGGAGCACCAGTATAGTATTGTGATCTGGTAGTGTCTAGTATCAGACATGGATCGTATTGGACAGTTTTCCCATATAAATGGATTAGGTAAAGAGGGACTTGAGCCTATGTGCTTGAAGCTTGAGGTTGAGATTAGATTCAGAGAGATCTCTCGAGGAAGGAGCAGGCAGGAAATATGGGTCACTCTGAACAATGGGATTTTAGACGACGACGACGAACGGACGGACACACGACACTAAACACACAGTGCAGTACAATTCAGCAGTACAAAAGACAATGCGAATGAATGGAATCCTGGGGCTATGCCTTGCATGTGTATGTTACAGGGAGAAAGTCGAATCTGGCAAGATAAAGCTTCTAATTGTGGCCAGTCTCTAATTATAAAAAATTATGGCATTTTTTTTACACAAGAATTAGACATATGGAACTCCCAATCTTACACAAAGTAATATCGTAAGCCACAAGGGAACTTGAATATTTTGTACAACTCTTCCTTGGCATCACAATGTGCAAAATACTAAAATTTCAATGTTGTCATGTTCATAACGAAAGCTGTGTATCTTGAGAAATTTTCACAGCCAGACTTTACAGGCATAATCATTGGATGTTTGCCTGTGACACACGTATTGAATTACAGTCGTACTCTCATTCTCAGTATCACAGTGTGTAAAAATCGGTTGGAATTTTTTTTTGGAGGGAAAAAGGACGACATGTGAAGTGAAGGGAAAAGGAAAGAAAAGGATGAGAGAGGAAATGAAAGACGTCTGATAAAGATTTATTGATCAATTAAAGAAGACTCAGTACAGGGAAGGCCGTGATCTTTTTCCTATGTATGCTTTCTCTGCTTTCTCCAACCTTTTGGGGTTCCTCTGCTTCTACTTCGTCTATTTAAGGACCGACTTACCTTATACTGTTCCAAATACCAATGCAATGCCAACATAAGTACCTTCCCTCGTGAATCCTGATTCCTTCCAATGCCCCTTTATTATAAGCAAAGAAGTCTTAAATGCACAAAAGAACTCCCGAAGCATGCGGTTCTATATAGCATAAACAATCTGGAACATTAACATTAGTTATTGTTGACCTTGAATGTGTAACGTTCGTTTTGACCGTCTGGCCCATGTGGTATAAAAACTGCACTACTGTATATCACATGGCTAAGTTATATTAGATTGAAAGACAAACTACGAGTCGATATTTTATTTACGGTTGAAAATGTTCCCTGGTGAGTGCAATGTTTTCACTTTGCATCTCTGGAGGGGTCGTCGGTCGCTCGACTCATGTTATCTCAAACCTCAAGTTTCAATTCCTGTGTATAATCAAAGGATTTCACCATGGGTTAAAACTCAAACTCATGTAGAGCAGGGAGCAGGGAGCAGGGCAATGTTTTACTTTTACTAGGCAGACCCAGGACTTGAACTGCTAGGACTGAATAGGTAAAGTTAATAATTTTGCAAGTTAAAGTTTTGACTTGGGCGGAATTCTCCGGTCCGCCCACACTACTCTAAATAAATTATAAAGTAATTATGCGAATACAAAATGAGAATTGTACTACGGAGAGCGTGTGTAGGGGGTGCAGGAGGAGAAAGCAAAGCAAAACAAAGACGTACAGTACAACTATGAGATTGAAACGCCGCAGAGCAGAACAGATTAATTCTCATGAGAAGTTCAAATTTCTTGGAGAAGTTCAAAATTTATTGTGTCAAACAATTTGTATTATCAAGAGAAATTGAATGTCTCCAGACAAACAGGGAGACTGGAGGTCATTGAAGGTCAAGGGTGTCAAGTTTTCGCTAGTTTTCCTAGTAGAAATGTATGAACCTCATTTCAAATACTTTAATAATATGAAAAACTTTACCCGAACTTTTTGTCTCCAAAAACAATTCTGATCAAAATAGATAAGGTAGACTCTCAAGCAGATTCGTTCATCTTTCCCAATATACCCTCTGGTGTTGGAGAAAGTGAAAAGGAAAGGTGTTACATTTAAGTTCGTAGTAGTTGTGTGAGAAAGTGTATGTAATTCGCTCAATTCAACCTTTCTTCCTTTACCACCGTCACACCATCATGGGCAGACGAAGACTTTCTGAGAGTATTACTTCCAACTCGAAATTCAATTGGGAGTCAATGGGCTTTGCTCTAAAGTAAATGATGACAGGTTGAAGAAGAAGCACTCACACACACATGCACTCGGTCGGCAAAATGCAATGAGAATTGGAATAGTTTCTCTGTTGACGCCTCCTCAGAGTATTAAAAATTCTTTGGGAAAAGTTTCCTCCATACACATACGAACATACAGAGGGAGACTGTCGCTAGGAATATTATTACATTTTCAATAAAAGATTCTTAGAACTTTCAGCTATTAGTTTCACTTTTTTGTCAGTTTTCCTAGAAGAACGAGAAAGGTTTTCAAAATTCAGAAACAATTCGAGAAAATCTAGAGATGGGATTTCGTACGATTGACCTTAACTCTTAATAGAATTATTTTAACCTTACGAAGACTCGATATTAAACTGCACAAGATTTGACACGGTAGGAAATCCTATTTTGAGTACTTAATTAAATCAGATTTTGAATAATGCCGTTATATGGAACATTTACTTAATCTTTTTTTCAAAGTAATTGTCGACTAAAGTAATCCGTGATGTCAATACAATAGTCCACGGCTAACTTTCATTTGATAGTTTTGTGAAGTCGAACTAATTTTTTCCTGTATCGGCGTCAGCATAACAATTCAGTGTAAAGATATACATTGTATGAATCCAGATTGTGCTAGAAATGAAAACCAAAGCGACCTGCCTCTACACTACAATCCTGGCTTTCCTTTCTACATTTTGCCATTAAATTCGACTAACTGAAGACATATTTAACTATCTCTTCCGACGTCTCTTATCTTCGGCTGGCTCCTTGGATTGCTTGCTTGGTTGGCTGATGCCTCACACATGCATTGCTTTGCTTTGCTACTTGTAACATTAAGACTTGAGAGTTTGTGTTGCGAATCCTCCTCCTTAACCTATGCCACGCTACGTGAAACTTTCTAAAGTGGAATCAAGGAGGTTCACAATAATTTGCATGGAGAAACTATTTACCTAATTGAACTCTACTCTTCTTCCACACCATAACAATACATTACTACATTACTCTGACTGCACCCATGATGCTCCTTTTCCTCTTCGGGTAATTTAGTGCTCGAACACAACCTTTAAACGACAGCAAACAATTTGAGATCTTAAATTGCCTCCAAACGCTAAGGAAGTCTAAATTGCATGGAAGGAGAGCGAAGACGAGAGGAAGAGAGAGAGCTATAAGCAGACAGTATACTCAGGCAAGCACTTGGTAAGTGTCGAAATCCGTAATTAGCCTTTTCTGGAGTAAACCTCAAAAACTCATTTAGGATGACAAGACTGAGAAATTACAAAGTGCCAGGGAATTGTCTTCAGTAGAAACCCAAAACGGTTCCTAAGAAAGGAAAGCACTCACATATGCTTGGATGATGTGAAAGTGAAACCAATCATGTTCGTCCATATGTTTACTTTGGACACGACGGCAGTTAGGTTGAAAATGTTAAAAACTAATATTTTGAGAAAGTAGATCTTAGAAATTCGACATCTCTGCAATTTTGAGTTTGCCTCATCATATTTTGTAATTAACCTAAATTATATTTTCCTTCAGTTTCTTATTTTTAGCCCTACCTGTACTATAAATTCCTTACCGAGTTTAACCCCGGAATTGGCTAATCATTTTGAAAATAAGGAGCACTTTTCGATTAGACCCACAATAGCAATGACTTTAAAACCAAGTAAAGTGTAACGGCCCCGTTTAACATAAACGAAACAAGAGTAAATTGGAGAGTAGAGCTGAGCTGTAGAAAATAAGAATCAAGAAGATCCTCCTTTAACGTGGATTGCAACATTTTTAGAATGGAATGACTGTTTTGGGAAGAATTCTTCTCAAGACTCGACTCGGAGTTCCATTCCATCCCTGACTCGGCAATAATGTAAATTGAGAGAGGAGAAAAGAAGTAGAGAGGTGAATTGAATTGAAATGAATTCTTTTCGGTCGGACAGAATGGGAGCATTCTTGGAGAAGGAAAAAAGAGGGAAAGAGAAAGATTCGCTTTTTATAAGATAAACACAAAAAAAAACGAGAGGTTGGGTTAAAAAAAGGTTGGTGGAACTCGATTCTGAATGCCGGTTGTGTGTTTGAGAATGAATGAGACTCAAATTATATGTTAGGGTCAATTCATGGACATTTCTTTGTCACATTACTTAACATCAGGGATACACATTTTTATTATCACTGGTCCAATGAGGATAAAATTGGTACATAAGCTAACCCGTTTCAATCGAATTATTGTTGAACTTATCAAATTTGTTAATATTTTTGCGTCATTCTCTAACTTTCCAACTGTCGGCTAGATGAAAAGAAACAAGAGTTACAAGAGTTCAATTTGGACAGTATGCAAATTAATTAAGCTCATGACTCAACTCTTGAATGAACAATAGGTCCTTGCCGCTTTGCTGTCATGAGGGTACGATTCCTAGGGCAGATAATGTGTGAAGGTCGCTTCAAAGATATTTTGAACTGTTGGTTTCTCCCTGCACTAAAGTATGCATTTAAATGTCTATGAAATGAGTTGTAAACCTAGTTAGTGAAAAATAGACGATGATTACAAATTCAATCAAGCCCTACCAATGAAACCTCTTTATATCGCCACTTTACATCGATAGAAGAATGTCAGTTGTATGTTATAGAGAGGTTTTACTGTATTGAGTAAAAATAATACAAGATGTCCCTACCCCAAAAAACAAAACCGTTGAGTTGTTGGTGTGACTGTGAGTGAACGGATTCCAATTTCTACTTTCTCCTCGAGAGAAAGGAAGTGAAGTGAAAGTCCCGCTCTGCCATGCCGTGGCTTCGGATTTCTTTAAGAAATGCACTCCACAGTCCATGCACGACTGACTGTTGAGAAATAACAATGGAGAAAGATTACATTCCCTATTCTCCTTCTCCTCTCCATTTGAAGTTGTGGTAATGTAATGTTGGTAATGCAATGGAACGGAACTTTCCTTTTGTTTTTTCAGGTGACGGTCTCGAATGAACATAGAGTGAAGTTGGTGAACACATCACAAGAGACTTCAGGAAAGTATAAGTGTGCTGTGTCCGAAGAAATTACATTCCAGACGATAGAGGAATACCAGGACATTCTTGTCGTGGGTAAGGAAGGACATGGACATGGACAACAGCAGCTTGACAAAGAAAAATAGATACATAGGGCAATAGACACACACGAAACACACATACAGACAGGACACAACTAAAATAACTACTACACTCTACAAAATAGAACAGCAATTTTTTTTCTCTCGGTCAAACTCAAAAGAATCGAAAATCGGAATCGGTTGCTATTTTTCTTTTAGCGTCGTACGTAACGTGTGATATTCCGCAAGATTGGTCCTCGTGTCGTTTTACGTTGATTAGTCTAACAATTTATTTAGGAACCAACCAGCTGCTGCTGCTGCTTGTAACCTCTTTGATGAATTATTAATTTGTTTTTGTTTCTAAAGGGAATTCACCCAGGGCTAGGCTAGGTTTACTCCCCAATCGGCCCCTCCGTTAAATGGGGGATAAATTTTATATGTGATTTTCACCCGTGCCCGTAAGGTCGGCTGGCTCTCTCAATTTTTATTTCCAAACGAAATTATTGAAAGGGCACTCGATAACAATGAAAACTTGTGAATTCTTTCTTGGTTATTTTTTGAGCTGAATTTTAACCGATTAATTTTATTTTTGCAGTAATTGGGTACGACAGTCCGAAGTTGTTCATGAACCAAGTGGACTACAATCAGGGTGATATAGCCAAAGCTAATTGCAGTATTGAGCGGACGGCTCCTCCTGTAAATATTTCTTGGTTCATCAATGATGTGGAGGTAAATAAAAATTAATTACCAATCCTACAATCTTAAGACACAATAATAATCATTCATTTGCTCAAAAACGCCTTGGAATGTTCACGAGTGACCAATAAAATTTAATTTTCTACTTTCTCAAGGTGTCCAATTCAAAAACCAACACATTCCTAGTCCCAGACTCCATGGACCCTATGCTTTCGACTACAATTTCTACCCTTGACTTTGAGCTTCCCGAGAGTCTGTCAGTTCGACTGAGGTGTACGGGACAATTGTATGATATTTATTCCATGTCCACAGACATGACAATTCATATTAAGCCTCGTCGTCTCTCCATGATGAGTACAAGTCCTGGCACACTCACCACACGACTCAATGAATCTGCCAGAACAAGTGAGTTCAAAAATTAATGTCATCATATAAAAAAAGTAACTGAAGAATAATTTCAATTAATTCCATACGATTTCGATAGTTTTATATCAAACTCCGTATATGTAATTGAGTAATTCGGGAAATGAAATATGGGGAGAGGGCCTGAACGGGCTAACTGATTTATGACCACCGATGTGGAATCTGGAGTCACTATTATTATTATTATTGTCTTGGGTTGGGTGATAGAGTAACAGACTTGGTTGAGTTTGAGTTGAATATCATCACACTTTCTTTGACAGTTTATATTGGGAAAAGGCCCCCACCCGGGGATGAAAATGTTTGAAATCATATGAGGTAAAATTTCTTGAGTTGATTTACAAGTGGGAGGGTTGGATGACACGAAAGTCAATCCTAGTGACAGATTTTGGTCATATAAACTCAATGCGTTCTACATTGCTCACTTGGGACTCATATAACAATCTTATGGACTGTGTGAACACAAACAACCCGTCTCCCTCGTCAGTCTTTCAACCAACCATTTTATTCCACATGGAAATTTTTTCTCTTCTCTCTTTTCTTTTTACATTCTATTCAACTCTCTGTCTCTGTCACACCAACCACTGTAGAAATGTATTTTATGTCACACCTTTTTACATATCTATTCCAACAAAATCACAGTCCTCCTTCCACATTGGAGAAAGTTGGCGTTAGAGTAGTCAAAACTCAAAAGCACAAGGGGATGGGAAAATGTAGTAAACCTGTACTAGACGACCACCTTAAATTGATTGATATTTCATCCCGCCTTGCAAAGATTTTCCATTTTCTTAATAATTAAAAATATATAACAAGTTCAGTCACTTTTAGGAAATACCGTGAATATTTATTTTTGAAATTATTTTCAGGTTTTGCTCATCGGAATTTCCAATCCCATAAACTTCTGGCTCCTGCTCAATTTACACTCGCACTCACCATCCTATTTCTAACCATGTAAATTTTTCTTCTTTTGAAGCGAAAGTCCGCAGTAATCCTGACTTTCATTATTTCCTCCGTTTATTTTCAGTCTATTTGTTAAGAGTATTACTATTGTTCCTAGAAAATCTACTTGTTAAGTCTACCACAATTTTTTCACACTATTATTATTACAAAATAGTAGCTTGTATTTGTAATCATATACCACATGAATTAAAATTTTATGATGAAATGTTTTAATGCTCCGAAACACGTTTGCACGATTAGTTCAAGTAAAACATGACATGTTTGAGTTTATGTCAAATATCTTCAATCTGTCTACAATTTTTATCCGTAACAATCTTCACTTTATCGACAAAGAACATAAAGCTAAACTAGATCACCAGTACCTTCATATAATACACTAATACGGAACAAATTGCCACCTGTATTTAAAATATAACTTCACATGACCCAGCCATAAAAGTTTTTGGATTCTTCATAAAAGTCATTACAAGAAAATGTATTTAAAAACAGAATAAAATATTGAAAAATTATTGTTTAATTCCACGGCCCACTATTAATCGGAGGCTGTGAATGTAGCCTCCTTCATTTGTTCGTTTATTCGTCCTCTCATTTCTAAAAACTAAAAACTAAACAATAACCAATCTACTACTACCCACACTACCAATTAGAAAATTAAGATAATGTAAAGTATGTATGTTACGTATGTATGATACTCTAGACTTGTAATATAAAATTATATGTGACCTGCGAGAATAATAAAAGTCCAATCTGAACAATCAATTTCGTATGAAATAATCAAGTTTGAATCTGTGTTTTCATTTACCGACGCGCGACGCACGACGACCTTAGCTGACGAACTTAGCTTTAATTCGACACAACTCCAACAACGGTTCCAGTTCCAGACTGACTCACATTGGTAACGGTAACCAAGTAGAATTTCCAATTAACTTTGTCTAATTAATTAGAAGTTCACTCTGATATTGGGTACGTACGGTGGAGGGAGCCTATTAGGTGCTTTACAAAACATTCATTACTACCCACTCCCGCAGTAGTTCATATTATACCTCGCCTGGCTTTGTTTCCTAAACTATGTACGTGAATGTATATATTTTATAAATGCGTGGGAATAGTACATACAGAAGTAATGGAAATTGTATGTATGGATGGAACTCTTCAGCCTACATTTGAAAAGGAAATAATTGAAAGAAACCTAAAAGAGTTTTGCCAATTAAAATTAGTCTGTGACTGTGACTTATTTGAACCGAGCGTCAAGTCAGAATCATCACAGGTCGATCTTATATGTCACAGGTACAAATTACATTATACTAGAATTGAAATGTAATAACGTTTTGGCGTCGGTTTCACAAGTTATATTTTGCAAAATTCTGTAGAACTGAATTCTTTAGCTGAACTTCGCATTTGCTGTATAAAATGTAGAAAATGATAAGATTTAGTAAAAAAGTTCAAGTCTATCCATCTGGAGAAAGTCAAAAAAATTGAGCCTATGATGAAATGTATTGTGTTTTTCGGCAAGCAGTTGGACATTGAGCCATTTGATTTTGGTGTAATTTGATGTACGGCCTACGACATGGATATAATTTGCTATTATTATTGTAATTGCTATGATTTATTCTCATCTCTTTGAACGTTGGGAGAGAAACTTGTGTTTACACGGAGGGGAATCCTCTCGACAAAGTTTATCTGGTGAGAGATAAGTGCAAATGAGAACTTCATGGGTTTTGCTTTATTTGCGAATAAATTGCGTATCTTAATCTACTCTCCACGGCTGAGTTCCTCCATTGTTTTCTCTCCATTCCATTTTCTTTGGAAAAGAGAAGGAAGGAGGAGAAAGTCAACTCACGATTCCGTCTCGAAAATTATGTACGTGGGAAAAGCATAGCATAGAGAGAGAGAGAGGCGTTAAGAATCCATGTTCCTAATGCTTTTGCTTTCTCCTCTCTCCTCCGGGAATAAATTACGAGATATTCTCTTCTGACGTTAATTACTTCCTTCAAAATGGATTTAGTGCGGGGATGCTGGGGAGATAAGGAGTCTATAGAATTTCTAACGCCTTCCCTTGATGAGGAAATGAACCAAGAACACTCAACTCAAGAACCAACCAACTACTAACCAAAGTCCATCCGACTATTTCGAGAGTGAGGGATTCAAAGAGGATCTTCACACGGCAGGCAGGCAATAGAATTCAGAAATCTAGTGCGAATGGACAATTCTTCAAAATATAATTGGTACTACACATTTATAAACCGAAAAGCAGGACCAAAATAAATATTTCACGAAAAATCTGTGGTGCTTTTTCTTGATGGGCATATTTCCTACCTCAAAGTAAGAAAACGTGTAAATTGACTGTCCTGTCTAAATATTGGGCGTACAAAATTTTACCCAGAAAAAAATGACTAGAATCTAGAGACTAGTAGAGCCTTGACGGACACGACATCGTGGACAAAATAATAGCTCAGCCCTGCCAGCATGCAGCAGGTCTTTCGAAATACAAAGTGTAGTCCGATCTCGTACAAAGCGCTCGCTAGGTTAGTCATTATTAGCATTAAATTATGTATTATTGACCTCGGCCGTTTGACTTTGTGCGCAGTATTTTGTGTGAGTCAGAACAAATAAGAGTTGAATAGACAAATATCTTTAAAGAAATTTCAATTGGACTAATATGTAGAGAAAGAAAGAAAGCAGGATAAACGGGGGGAAATCCCTTGGGGAAAACACTTGGAAAAT
Source organism: Protaphorura tricampata (assembly GCA_034698835.1). Lineage (NCBI taxonomy): Eukaryota > Metazoa > Arthropoda > Collembola > Poduromorpha > Onychiuridae > Protaphorura > Protaphorura tricampata. The sequence goes on from JAQGCB010000466.1 coordinate 16,434, forward strand.
CACTCGCACGTAAATTTTTAATGAACTACGTACGATTCCTTCTCGTCCACTGGACTTGACGTGCCAATTTGTGTGTCCGGTGGAAACCAGTACTACTGTATGCATGTATGTTTTGTATGCATCCATGCACACGAGACACGACCGCAAATCCACTGCCCTATATTACACAGTCAAGATATATGTGATGCTAACTAAATAATATTAATGCCATGAATGAACATTTCTACGTTCTCAAATAAAATGGGATAATTGTCAGGTCAGAAGCGGACGAGCGCAGGAATAGATAGAAGCTCACTCACGACCTTATGTCCAATTATTAGGTAGAGGTTCCGTAGAGGCCGTAGTAGATTAAAAATCAATGAAGATAATGAATTTTGAACACATAAAGTGCAATTCAAGCGGAGTGTGACAAATAAATTTAAATTTTGCTAAACAAAACGACATTTTATTTTTTATTGTACAAGTAATAACGTTATAAACGTTCAATAGTTGGTTGACCCCACCAGAGGAAGTTAGAAAACAGAGAATGTTTTTTTCAAGATTTTTAAAGTGACAAATTTCTATCAAACTTTGCCGTGATTCGAACATTTCAATGCTGGAGAAAGCACACGTAATATTTTTTTCAATTTGAATACAAAGTGTAAGTTTTATTTACGCACGTTACGCCGCTATGTATGTGAACTTTCATGTGAAACCATTAAAGCTCACTCCTGACTCCTGCGGTTGATATTGGGTAACAAAAACAAATTAAACTTTCTCCAGCGGAAACTCATGCTGATCCCAACACCTGTGAGTACAAAATAAGAATTAGAAAACTGAATTCTATTCCATTCACTCCCATTACATTGTTCAATTCTATTCAATACAGTACAACAAAACAAATTCAGAAGAGGACGACTGAAAACTTCCTGCCTGACTTTAAGTGCGTTGTGTTGTGTGTGAAAATCGAATCGAATGTTGTGTAAAAAGCAAAAGCTCAGAGCACATTCAGTTCTTCAGTTGTTCGTTGTTCTGCCCTAGTCTTGTTCAGCTACATTTTATTTTTCATTCGTAGGCACGTATTTCTTTTGAACTCTGATGCCATGGGAGTGGAGTGCAGTGCATGGAGGGCAAGACCGACCACAGAGTGAGGGTTAGTGGTAGAAATGAGAGTGAGGGTCGAGAAAATTCAGGATAAATTGCAAAACCTGTAAGCTACATTGAATTGCCTTCCTTTTTTTTCTCGTGACAAATAGCTCCACTACATTACAGTCGTGTGGTTTCCTATTTCCGCCTCTCCTTCTTTTCTCTTTTTTTTTCTGTTCACACTCACTCAGCACAGGAAGGAGAAAGTACATAAAAGACGACTTGTCACGCCGTCTCCCTATGTATCCTCATGCAACCAAAAGAAAGCTATACTTATTGGCACGTACACACATTAACCAATGCAACGCAGTGGTAGAGGCTGGCTGTAGTGAAAGTCACTTAAGTTACAAGGGAAGCACAACTACGGTTGCTTTTATTGGGGATTAAGTTAGAACGATACCATATGATCGCTACGAGTTATGGCTCGCTGCGTTACTTTTTGATTGGGCCAATTTATTTTGTCGAACTGTTCGATTTGACTAGTGTGGAAGAATATCACCGTTTATTAAACGACATTCGCTACGGCGTTAACAAACACAGGTTGATTTCTATTTCCTTGTTAAATGTGAAAAGCATTGGATCCAACTATTGCTCTTTGACTGACCGTATTTCAGGTTATTGTATACATTTTACTGAGAATCTTTCAAGAATCGACCAGACTTGGGTCAATTACTTTTTTAATGTAAGTAATTACAAAATATAAGAACAGTAATTGTAATTGTAATCTGTAATTTCAATTAGTTTTCGCAATTCTTCAGTCAGTTAATAACCACTTCTCAATTACTGTCTATTCCGAAGTATTTAATTACAATTTGGTAAATGTTATTGTAATTTGTAATCAAATTCCAATTACCTAATGTAATTGACCTCAGCCTGAAGCCAATTGACAAAATTCTTGTGACAGAAAAGATACAAATATTATGATTAGGTCTGAAGAGTGGTTTCATTTAGGAACTCCGACGCTCATCTCTAACTAAACGATGCAGGAAATTATTGAATCATATATTCAGTTTTCAGTCTTTTGACCTTTCCAAATAATTTAGTGTTCATTCCAACCCTGAATATTTCTTTCGTTTATTGATTTACCAAATCATAAACTTTCACTGTAGCGAAGCAGCAAGGGGTGCCTGCGCGAGTAGTGTATGACGGATCAAATCAATGTTCTAAATTGAATTGAGGAAACTACATGCTAAACTTGCTCGAAGCTGCTGAGAATTGGAAAGGACTAGCTGCTATTTTTAAAATAATATTTTTGTTAAAAATTCCTCCATGTCAAAGGAGAAAGTAAAAGAAATTTGAAGTTGAGAAAAAGGTGGTACACGTAGTGCTGTGCTGTGCTGTGGAAGAGCAAGTTGAGATGTTGGAATTGGAAGTAAGTAGAAATATATTGTCGGACATGTGAACCTCCTGAGTGATTATCATACATCTTCCTAAGCTCTAAAAGTTGTTGAGTTGGGAACTTTTTAGTTTCTCCTTTCTCCTCTTCATCCCTCAATGACTTGGTTTCCCCTTCATACATACATACATTCCAGTTTATACTAGTTCTCAAACTCAGACCCAAACCGACCCAGGAAAAACAGCAACCTATATACGTACGAGTACTACTAGGAAAGGTACACTTTCAGTTTTTCGGGCAACTCCAACTTACGTACGTACGTACTCCTCACAAGAAAGACTTTCAGTTCAAGTTTTTAGACTCACTTCTCCGGTCCCAGTTCCAACTCAACCCAACAAGGAAAAGAAGCCAAAAAACCGCATCCCTACATAAGTCCACGTGCAGTGGCGTGGCAGTGCAGTGATATTTTCAAGTATGCGGCTAACTACATCCTTTCCATGTCTTTTAGTAGAATTTATGTTGCTTACGACAAGGAGGTAACGGCTGGGTGCTCTTGTAAAATGGTTCAATATATTTCACAAAAAATTATACTCATTTTTATAGTATGAGTTTGAAAATTAATGTGACTGGGGGTACATTCTCTCGTTAGGAATGAATCCATGCATATTAGATTATTCACAACTACTAGAACTGTTTGTCGGGAATTTAGATAAATACTTTTCTTAACAATTCGAATCCAAAGGCTTCTGGGAGTCAAAAACATGGAAAAAAATATGTGATGAGTAAAAGTGAAGAAAAAAAAGTCTAAAATGCTTTATGTGAGGCTCTCAATCACCCTTAACCTGAACACAGTATGTAATTATGACTTAATTTCATAAAATATTATGTGGTACTAAAATACTTACTCATTGATCAAGAATTTGAACCCTGTTTCAAAATTTTACCATCTCGAGTCAAACATTTTATGATAGCAATAGGTTCGTCTCCAGTGAATGGTAATATGTGTTTCCCCAAAGCAAATGCGAATAAATATGTCGAGCTACTAAAAATTGCTACCACACCATGAATAACGTCGTCAGACAGTGGTGTAAAGTCGTTGACCCTGTTCCCCTTAGAATTTGTAGTTGTAATCAAATATTAGCAGGAGTTTGACAATTATAATTATTCTGATACTGAAACAACTAACCACATGTGAATTCAAAGGAGTAATTCGATTACTGGTACGTACTCCAAAAATTCCAACAAAAAAAAACGAATTCAGTATTTGGGTTCAAGGTGGATATTTTGTACATGTACATTTGTACGCATATTCACAGTTCAGTTAGTTGAATATCTTAATGCAAAAAAGAAGAAGTGAAAACTCTCTTTTGAAATCATCATCATACATACATCTTCCATTCCGGGCCATGGCATGGCATGCAACCCTCATGCCCTGGTTGTACATTAATGGCACAGAATTACATCGTTCCAGAGTACGGATTCCATACAGTACCAGCAAGTCCATGTACATGTTGTACGTACTTTCATACCTAACGTACCAGTACTAGTACTAGTACCAGTACTGTACGTACGTACGTACGTTTCTGATTATTCTTCTCAATTTTTTTTTCTTTTGAGAAAAGTTTCTGAGGCAGGCCTTGCTGGTGGAAAGCATCAGAGGAGCCAGCACCAAAAACTTGGCTTTAGCTCCGGAAACCGAGTGAAAATTTTCAACCACTTCCTCTTTGCGTCGTCTTCAGCAAATTTATATCATACTCGAGTACTCTACTACTGCACTACACTCTTTCACTGAACAATTTTCATCCCGTCGCACCCAAATTTTCAGCCTTACGTACTTACAGTAGACTCCAGCCCTGTAGAGAGACTGTAGCCTTACATGTCTGTTAATGTTGCCTTACTTTTCCTGTATAGTCAGGGATAGCATTAAAGTGTGTACAGGGTGGAACAAAATACTAAATGGGTTGTACTTTATATGGTCGTTTTTTTTAAACCAAGGACACAAATTCTAACAACTTAACTAACGTGACTGACCGATAAATCACTGACAAATATTCGAAGTAGTTAGTGTAGCTAAATGACATCTGAAGGTCAAATTTGTAATAATTTAACGAAGTAGAATTTATATCCGGCGTACGAATAAACGATTCAATAGACCGTGAGACTCAACATTACACCAAACGTCTGTGTAAAGCTCATCAGCTCATCCTGACTCACCCTGTACATTTTCTCACCATTTTCTTAGCGTTCATAGTATAAGTATGAGTTCAAGTTCTTCCTCTCACCCGCCCCATACATTACCCACTAACTTACTGTCAACAAAAGTTTTCTCAAAATTGTTTCAACGATTCTCAGTGACAGTCTACTCAACTTACTCTATCCTGAACGAAGACTGACTCTCTGTGGGTGTACTTGAGACTTTGACTCGTTCCCTGCGAAGCGAAGGTGAAATATACTACGGTTTAGGCAACGGGGTTCTTGAGTTGAGTTGGAGAAAGTGGAGAAAGAAAGAAAGTTCTCCGGCTTTCTCTCGAGTCAAGTCGTTTCAAGAAAAGTATAAAGGTAATATGTATGTAGGAAAATGCTTGCACGTGAATTCAGCCCAGGCGGGCATGTATGCAAACTAAACTACAAACAATAAGAGAAAAGATAATGTGTTCACTTACGTACGTACAACTCGTTCAGGTTGATGAGGATGTCATGAAGTCATTAGAATCTAGTTAAAAAATACATGAGAGGTGGGTTGTCTAATGTTCTTTTTTTCAAGTGTTATCGCTCAAGTTTTGGCTAGGGATTTTCTAAGTTAATCTTTCGTGATTTGAATTTTTCTTTGGATTTAATAGCTCATCATCACATTACCTATGTGAAAAATAGTATTATAATGCGTAGTTCTTTTTATTCTCGGAAATGGAGCCAAAAATGAGATTAAAATTTAATCTGAAATCCTTTTCTACCTCCCACGCAAGACACCGACCCGGTTAGGCTCTGGAAATGCACTCAATGCATTTGCTTCACATTATACATAGGACCATTCCTGTATTATACAGCCATGGGTAATTGGATTCATTAAGACATCAGAGCTTTATAATTCTTCTGTACCTTTACTTTACGCGCACATGTAAGTGCAAGCAAG
>JAQGCB010000467.1:0-22010 GCA_034698835.1 Protaphorura tricampata
CAAAATGTATTTTATAAAAAAATAGTAAATCTTGAATTTTTGAATTTAGAAAAAGTTACCTAAGGGACCCCTCCCAAAAATGTAGTTTCATCTACGCCAGCGGGCAAAATATGTCTGCAAATTTATGTCATGAAATGACTAGAGGGCAAGAATTGTTCTTAGGAACCCTCCCGCTTCGACTTACGAAGTCTTTCTAGACCAGGAAACTGAGGATGAAATAATTTTAATCAAGCAGAAATGTTTTTCCGCCTCAGAAACTCGCTCACTCGAACGAACATGCATTACTTCTCTGCATACTTAATGCATATGATTCATATCTCACACCAGAAACTCATAAATTTAATTATCAAATCAGGTGAAGTCAAAAAGTTTGGACCAACTGCAACTCTTGAAATTCAACAACAGACGCAGGCAGACGGTGAATAAAAAAAAATACCGACATCCTTACCGTATGCATGCACATACTGAACTTTACATAATAGTACAATGTGAACTTCCACGCATTTTAATTGATTGCGTATAATTATCTAATCTCATTAGGGGCTTGTAAACATGCATAATGGGCATGAGGTCCGAAGAACGATAATTTAATTTGATATGATATAGTAGGATGCAGTGCGTTAAAAAATGTTGTACCCTGAGCAGACACCGATGCACCAATGCACTCGACTCTCCAATAATCAAAATCCTACGTACTCGATATACACGTGTGTACTGTGTCTATATTAATTTTTGTTATTTTTCATGCCCACCAGGTAAGAGGAATGATCTAAACTCGATGAATCTGATGTAATATGTGATTATGTGATGGAAAGTAGTTTTTGACAAATGAACAAGCATACATACACACAATAATGCATTATTGGTTGGCACTTGGCAGTTTGGCATATGACAGATGAGATATGTGAGATATGTTGTATGAATATGTACCTTTTTGATTGTGCTTATGCTCGAAGACTTACAACCTCTGTTTACTCTAGTCATCACCGGTAAATGAGGAAATACACATTTTTTATTCTAAAATGGAGCAGGTTCTTTAACTGGTCAACCAGACTAGACGATGATGCGAAGTCAGAAAAACATTAAATGCAGGAAGCAATTGTCACTATATAAACAAAATTGGAAGGTGAGTTGATCATCAGTTCTCTATCAAGTCACATCTGAAAAAGATCTACATTTCCACGGAATCAAATAAACAACAAAATGCACAAGCTCATCGTTTTTGTGGCCCTTTTCGGTTTGTAACATTTTATAAATTCGGAAAAAGAAATATGAACTAAATCAAAATTTCAAAGAACGATATTTGCTGATTCGGTTTACAGGTACAGCTCTTGCTGGTGATCTCCAGCAAGGTGGTGGTGCCGTTTATGGAGCTCCCGCAGTGGCCACTAGCTATGGCGCCCCAGGTGGTGCGGCTGTTGTTAAGTCAGGTGGACCCGCCGGATATTCTCATCAAGTTCCAGCCGCCGCTATCCGAAACGTTGAGACCGTCGGAGTTACAAAAACCATCACTCCAGTCGTCACTAAAACCACAACTCATCAGACTCACTCAGAACCAGCCTTGTCTGTTGGTCACGTTCAAGGTAATGTATTACGACTCCATATTACTAAACGCAAAAATGGCGACTCTGAAAAACGTAAAATTCATTTATGTTTGAACAGGATACAGCCAAAGTTCCCAAGGACCAGCACAAGTGGCTCCAGTTCAATACAACACCCAATACACTCAATATTTGAACCCAACTGTTGGTGTTAACGGTCCAGTCACATATGCTGGCCCAGCTGTTGGCCCAGCCGGATATGCACTCTCCGCTGGAGGTGGAGCTGTTGGAGGAGGAGCTGTCGGTGTCGGATATGCTGGACAGGCTTACGCCGCCCCAGCTGCTTATGCTGCCCCGGCCCAAGTTGCTTATGCTGCACCAGCTGCCCAATATGCTTATGCTGCCCCAGCCCAAGTTGCTTATGCTGCCCCAGCACAATTCGCCAGTTATGCCGCCCCAGCTGTTCAAGTCCAAAGTTATGCCGCTCCAGCTGTTGGATACAGCGGTGTTTCTGGATATGCTGCTCAACCACAACTTCTCTCAGCCGGAGTTGCTCTTCCAGCTGAAATCCAAGGAGGTAGTTACGGTGGTGCCCAATTCTTGTCAGATGCTGGTCAAATTCAAGCAGCTTATGGTGCCGCCCCAGCCGTCAGTTATGGTGCCGCACCAGCCGCCAGTTACGGTGCTCCATCCTCCGGTTACGGTAAACGTTAACCTAAAGTACTAGTCTTTAGAGTGCCAAAGTTGTGAATGTGTGTATAGTATGTGCTCGAATGTTTCCAAGAGTCTCAACTTACTGTTTTTATACCAATAATGGAATGGCCAATAAAATTCTTCTAATTGTTTTGGGAAACTGAATTTTATTACTTTAATTCTACAGAAATTGCTCATTTAAATTGGGTCACTTTATTTCCAAATTATTCAAGAATAATTCTTTCCAGGTCATCCTTAGAAATTCTCTATTCATGTTATGATTGAAACACGATAGGTAATGTGAGCAAGACTCAATTCAGAGTAAAAAGGCTGAGCACTTTAGATGGCTGAAGGGCTAATATTTTATGAATGTAAATTGCAGCCCCTTTGGGTCAGTAATTACGGCTTCCCACGAGATTACTCGGTTTTCGTTCATTTCGATAAAAAGCATAATACAATACTCGTCGTATTTTCGTCCTTACAGATAGTTACATTTAAAAGTGACTGGATTCGACAATTTTAGACCAGAAGTAATTATGATCTGTTTTCACTGTTACATTACATCGTTTAATTCTAAACTGTGATATATCACGAAGTAGAACAATAAATCTGGGTTTCAAATTGGTGTCTGTAGTATGCAGGTGTTTCTCAATAGAAATCGCCCATCAAATATTTCTTTTGGAATACGCTCTTGACGGATTACACCGGTAGTAGACAGTAGCGTACACTTATTCTGTCATTATGGGAAAATCCGCAGAATGGTTACAAATGTTGTGGCAGTCTTATTCTTGCATTAATAATAAACACTTTCTAGGCCATGTGAAGATTTTTGATAGAAAATGTTTCTAGTCTAGACAAAACTACACTTTGGAATCCAGAATACACGTGTTGATACAGCATGGATTATCAAAAAAAAACAACATCAATGGCGCAACACGTGTATAACATCGTAATTTTCTCAAAACAAACCTTGATTTTAATTTTAATTTGTATATTTAGTAAGTTATTCCCACAACGCTAAAATAACAGAATAGAACATTCTTCATTTGCGTGAAAAAGTCGTGAGACAATCCAACTTCCAACAACACATTCACTGCTAAAATTCCAACCTGTTTAATTTGATTGAAAACATGCACCGTTGAATTTCAGTCGCGATTTCCGTGTGGAGAAAGTAAACTAGACCGATATATCGGGGTTTCTACTCAAGTATTCTAAAAATTTCAAAGTACAATGAATGTACCGAATCGAATTTATTTCCTCCTAGTAACTGGAATCGAATGCAGTTTTCACACGTTGATTTTAAGCTGGGTTTACCAGTTTTCAAGAATAGTTAAACTTGCTTGTAAAAAATACTACACATCCGCTTTCACTTCCTTGAAAATGCCAGTTTTCCATCCCCTGATTAGATTCGTCAAAAATGTTTATTGAAAATTCTGTGGACACTAGTTCTTGATAAATCACTGGCTAAATTCCGGCATTAAAACTGTCTGTCTCTCTGAACTAGTTTAATTACACGAGCACAATATTCATCCGAGGATACCTGACTTTTCCCCCATCCTTTCGGGTGGTTCAACCAGATTTAAACAAAATTCCACTGTAGGACTTGACTTAATGAAAAAATATTATTTCCTTAAGCGTTTACTAATATTCTTGGGATTTCTGTCTCGGATTCTTTTTAGGAAAACAAGAACTTTACCATGGCTCGCTTCTCAAAATTCGTGTTTTCCACCAACAAAGTCAAAACTGAATTGAGAGGTTTTTCCTGTTCGAACATGATGAACTGAAATCTCAAAAATTTCTAATCGGAGGTTTCAATGAAATTTTAAGGTATTTTTGTATTTCTTTTCGTACAGTCCATCTATAAATATTATGTTTTGTTAGAACACTTTTACCTGTCCCGACAAAGGATATCCAGATATTATCCTTCATTCTCGTCAAATTGGTTCAAATAAAATATTGTACAGGACACAGAGACTCAGTTTCGGAGTTCTTTACTGAGAATATCTGGAGAAGAACCAAAATTGTCTATACACCATGCATTAAATGAGCGAATAGAACTCGATTTTCATTATAACCCTAGAGTCAAATACAACCCGGGGAGTTCTCGGAAGAGTTGGTAAAAGTCATTGTCCTCTGACCTCACGAAATGAACACAACGTCTATTCAGTTATTTACATATATGCATTTTACAGGAATTAGATATAAAGGTAAATAAATGGGAATGTGAATGATTATTGGGAATGGGAACCTATTAGCATCTTAGGACGGTGTAAGCTGGTTTAGGAATTCTTAGCCTGGGCTAAACTGCCGTCGAAATAATCGTCGTTCTATCCAGGACTGTCTTATGAACTGATTCACCGATTTAGGGTTAAGTTGTTCCTGAAAATTGTGAAAACATTGCATTGCAAAGTGGAAAACCCATACTCTTCCATTGCATGCATTGCATAATGGTTCAAATCAAAGCTTCAAGTGAGAGACAATTGAAGCTTCGAGGAAGGTTCTCCGTTAGACGGCATTACCCACATTCATTTCGTCGGACGGAATGGAGATTGTGCTCAGGAGAAAGTTTAAGAGTTCAACTTTCCCCATTCCATTTTATTAGGTATGGCCTGAAAGCCATAGTTATTGGCTCTAACAATTTACTTTATTGAAGCCTCTGTGTAGAACAACTGTGTAAAATAGACCTCATCCAGATTTTACCAAATTTTTTCGAACTGGATTTTTAGATTTAGAGGTGAACCCTCTGTACTACTGGCATGGTAGCACGTGCGATTCACAGCAGTTATTCACAACCTACTTTTCAGTCAATCCCTTTCATATCCCTTCTCATAATATAATATCAAACAAAAACTATTTTTCCAATAAATTCTATTTCATGTTATAAGAGAAAATCACAATCAAATTTGCATTCCGATTTTCCCTCATACTTGAAATTTTATTGAGAAAATAGTTTTAGTGTGACAATATATTAAGAGAAGTGTATGTTATTAGACGAACATTTTCGAAAAAGTTCTCCCAAGAGAAATAAATTATGAAAACCAATGTTCAAGCACTACTTGGGAACAAATGCTCCGTAGAGAAATTATGAGGACACTTCGTTGAGTAATAATCTGAAAGTTTAACCACTCAGAAATGTGATATTTCTTGAATATGCCCTTTATCGTCGGCGGTAGGGAGAGAAAATAAAGAGTACCGAACTTTTAGAAAAAAAATCTATTTCGTTTCTTCCCTCGTGATTCACTAAAGTCCAGGAAATGTTAATGGTCTAGAAGTCTAAATTCTAGTTATTTTGAAATGAAGAAAAAATGAGAAAATGAATGAAAGTGCAAGGTAATTTGGAGTTGAATAATTTTATTAGGTGTCATGTCCTTAGAGTTTTACCGGAATTATGATTGTTCGTATGTTTTAAACCTAAGGATTGAATAAACATTTTAACACAAGACAAAATCAGAACCAATAATTTGACCTCAACCCATATTACTAATTACCTCTTCTTATAAAGTCAGAGAACAATGAACTCACAAAAGTATTTTGTGATCATTGAATCCCAGTAGATTGATTTCGAGGTATATTTGAGGCAGAACTCGGAATACATTTCATTCCAACCTAAAATTTGGAATTATCTTCGAGGTCTCGACAGACAATTTTGGTGCATCACGTTAAACAACAAATACTTTAAATTAGTCGTTGTTCGAGTCAAGTAGTATCGGTAAAAATTAACAAAAATGTACATATGTCGTACGACAGTTTTTGATCCTACAAGTGCTTTCGAACATCCATACAGTTTCTCTCACTGAATGTTTATAGATCCACACTATTTATTAACACTGCGAGAGAATACATCACTACATTTCTACTAATGTCGGATTACTGAAGTTAATAAAACACAGAAAGTAAGTCCAATGTGGCATTCGTAAAGCTGCTGTCGTAATTTCGAGTTGAATACGAGTAAGTCGCAAGAAGTCGTCCCTCCAATTAATTAGAGTGGATGATGATGATGAAAGAAGAAGGAGGATGAGGAAACTTCTTGTTCTTCTGTACGAAACTCAATTCGATCACTATAATTCCAAACTTTCACTCCAGACGGGTAGTTTGTCTGCCAAAACGGGAAGGGACTAATCATTGAAGAAATCAATTTCTAAAAGTTCGCACAAAAAGTTAGTCTGTACGATTATTTTTGGATCACTCCTTTCAAATTATTGGAAACAGCTGTGTATATCTTTTCGAACGTTATCGTCCTCTTCACTTTTTGGTCATCGAATTCATAAGTGAGTACTTCGATTCTGTGCCAACGAATTATTTTCTGAGGATTCATTGCAGCCAACTTAGTACGTTCCATTCAAAACACCCCAAAAAATCACTGATTTCTATACCAAATTAAATGTCTTCCATTCATCGCATGGCTATATCCCATTGTCGATTTTGAATGTAAGGATTTAACAGGCACCCTTTTATATGAGTTTATAAATTCCATTTAATGTTAAGAAAACCAATTAAAAAACATTTTGATTTGGAATCAAAATTTTCTGATATTCAATTTAACAAAAGCAAGACGAATCAGACCATAGAAGTGGAATTCGTTTTCGGTTCTTCAATTTGAGGCTCTCGTTGTCAGTAAACCAGAAAAATATTTTGTCGTCTTCCTGATTCGTTTGTATTTAAACATTTCGATTTCCTTATGATTATTAGGCTGATCCTAACATTGCCCACAACAATTCAATCGAAGTTAATTGTATGTACACCACTCATAAAATAGACCTATCAATTTTTGCGTGGTTTTTATTCTTCATCCACAATCGTTTGCGTGTTAGTCACATACTCGGCTATCATTTTTTCATTTTCTTTGTAGTTTGGAATAGCGTTGACCTTCTCTCTGCTACACTAGAGGATGATATTTCTAGTCTAAGATATTTTTTTTAAGTTGTCTTAACTTAGCCTCCAATGATCTCAGCAATATCGGATTAATGAATCTGAATAAAATAAATTATATCGCTCAGAATTATGTTGATTGAAGTGGCTCGATTGGAACCTTAGTTTCTGATTGGTTGCACAAACTACATAGTAGTTCCTTTTTCATTCAAGAATTTACTCTCTTTTTCATGTTTAAGTAACTATACCACCGTACCACCATATTCAAAGAGAAAAACTTTGAAAATTTCAGTCCATTAGAAACTTTCGAAATCGAAGCTAAGAAATCCACGAGTGTAGGAATCAGCCCCTCTTTCACCCCTGCTTTTAATACAGAAAATTGTCCAGCCTTTCTAAGATGGGGGATGGGTTACAATTTTTAATAGAGTTCTCTGAAAGTCCCAAAGGTTTGAACAAGAAATCGGAGTTCAAGATGCATCTTAAATCGGGGAGTCATCGTAGCTATGTACCGAATATGGCTTCCGTCTAAAATCAAACCCTAATTAGGCTTGTCGTGTGAAATGAGGCGTCGTTGACTTAAAAATAATAATCTTAAACTAAAAAGAATTGAAAAACAGATTTTCCTGATGTTCTAAACGCGAAGTTTGGTCTGATAGTTTTCTGATTTGAAAATATGTAACCCCACAATTTTTTCTCAATCTGATTTTAAGCAGTTCTATTTGTGCATCTTACGCATAATTGTTGGAGTATCTTCTATGTAATAATGACATTCAAACAAAACTGAACGTTTTCTTTTGGATTCGATAGGATCCAAAAGAACGCTTTCGGTAGACTGGTTTGGTCTATTTCAATTGAGTTTGGGTATTTTTGTTTCGACTGTTTTGGATTTGGACCACCAGAATTTGGATAATGCGTAATCTAATCACACCTGGAAATATTATTCAATCATATACATATATTGATAAGGGATACGCGTTGCTTCGGTTCCACTAAGGTGTGTCAGGTTTCGCGACTTCAAATCAAATTATTTGGATATTCCAATTTGTGAGATTAGCCGGCTATTGTGTATTGGGTTCGGAAAATCTTAGAATACCCAAATATGCGACCGACGATAAGAAATATTCAGCTGGTTCGTTATTTATAATGCACATTTATAATACACGCCGCCGGCTTGACTGAATGTACGGTATTATGCATCAAATTTTGGAAAACACCTAACTGCAAACTGCACGCAAATGTGATGGGAGACCGTGAATTCCGAACATTTACACATTCATCTTAATGCGAAGAGTTTCACTCAATCTCTACTGTGTCAAGTTATTAGTGTTTTTGTGTTAAAATAATGTCGAAATATATACTATATTTTCGTCACGCTTTGTAGGTAGAAATGCGTACGAGTGTATACAATCATATGTATGCTCACAGTCACGACCATTCTCTTTTAGAATTAATTGTTGATTAGTAATTTAATTACAGTGTGATTGACCTCATGTTTGTTGCATCTTGTCATTCCAGTTGCATTTGTAGTAACTCAATTATTTTACAGATGCGTGTTCGAACCCTGTTTCTCTCTCAATAATTGTTCAATCATCCTCACGACTAACATCTAACATCCAAGGCATACTAATTGTCACCTGTTCAAAGTCAATATTAGTTTAATTGTTGTGGCTTTATCATTTCAGAGTTTCACTGTATCCAAGCTCTCAGATAAAGCTTAAGCATTAAAGGCTAATTACATTTACATTATAATAATAATCCTATCAGAAGTAATTAAAATTAAAGAGTTTGTACAGTACAGTGTTACACTAATGTAAAAAATAAGTAGTCAGAAGTCAGAACATCACATCAAATTCCAAGTAGCAAACATAGGATCACAACAAAGTAATAAATTACTAATTTCCTGATCTCCTACCCTAACTAATGTGACAAAGATAAAAGAGAGTAGATTTTTTTATCATGTACATTTTTGTAATGTTCCTTCTTATTTATGAAATCAACTCTACCATTATTGCTCAGAAGTTGAGTGAGTGAGAATCAGTCTGGAATTCTCAATGAAGACTGTTGCATAAAAATCTCACCTTTGATTCACTCGCGTACGCGACCAGCTACACACTTCCGGTCTGATCTTATTTTTTTCTCGTCAAGTGTTAAGAAGGTGGGTGCGTCGTACTGTTCATATTATATTCACATTATAACGTTGAGTCAAAATTACAGATCACAACGTAACCATATGTAGGAGCTGACCAGATGGTGATTTACTTGTCAATCCCTTGTGGGCATAAAAAAAAACATGCATGCATCATAATCATAAACCGGATGACATAAAGGTTATCAACAATTCATTAAATATTACATGCATTGGCTTTGGCTTTGGTTCTTACACTTCTACACGATTACGGCAGTAAACAAGTTGACTGGTCACTTTCGGTGAAGAAGGAGAAAGTTTTTTTAATGGTGTATTTAAACGTTCATCTCTTCATCCCATCATCGTCACTTCTATCCCATCCGTCCTTGTGTGAGTGTTGTCTGTCTGTTTGTGTGCGAGTGGATTTGGTTTGATTGATTTGTCTGCCTGTTTGTGTGTGTGTGTGATTGAATCAAACATTTGAAAAAAAAATCTGAAAAAAAGAACCAAGGAAGGAATCATGAAGTGGATCTATGTACTAGCCATCACCGTCTTCGGTTAGTTCAAATTCAATGGATAAAAATCTCAGAAAATTGTGTTAAAATTTTTGAAATAATGAGTATATTTTTGTACTACAGCTCTCGCTGCTGCTGAGGAAGGGAAAGTAACGAAGAGAGGAAATGCAGGCTATGCCTACGCAGCCCCCGCACCAGTCGTCGGTCAGTACTAATTCCTTGCTAATATAATTTTGAAATTATTTTTTGAATCACACATGTCTAAAAATCAAAAACATAATTGCAGCGAAAGCTGCAGTTGCGCCTGCCGTGGCCGTAGCTCCAGCTCCAGCTTACTATGCTGCACCAGCACTTCAGTATGCGCCAGCTCCTATTGGCTACGCAGCAGCACCACAACTCCAATATGCTGCCGCTCCAGCATATTTCGGTGGGCCAGCTCTTGGATATGCTGGTTATGGTGGTTATGCCGCTCCAGCTGTCGGTTATGCTGCTGGACCTGCTCTCGGTTATGCTGCTGGACCTGCTCTTGGTTATGCTGCTGGACCTGCTGTTGGTTATGCTGCCGCTGCCCCAGTTGGAATTGCTCCTGCAGTCAAATCCTCTGGACCACAAGGATATTCTCAACAAGTTCCAGCCGCCGCTATCCGAAACGTTGAGACCGTCGGAGTCACAAAAACCATTACTCCAGTCGTTACCAAAACCACGACTTATAATACTCACTCGGAACCAGCTTTGAGCGTAGGACATGTCCAAGGTAAGTTTTCTATTTCTATACTAACTTTCTACCCCCCAAAAGATAAAACTTTCCAAATTCAATTTAAACAACTTTCTCTCTCAACTTTCTCCTACCAGGTTACAGCCAACACTCTTCATCACCTGGCAAAGTTGCCCCAGTTCAATTCAACACCCAATACACTCAATATTTGAACCCAACTGTTGGGGTCAATGGACCAGTCACATATGCTGGCCCAGCTGTCGGACCTGCCGGATATGCTCTTTCTGCTGGACCAGGAGCAGCTGTTGCTGTTGGAGGTGGTGCGGTTGGTGTGGGTTATGCTGGACAAGCCATCGGATATGCTGCTCCAGCTGGTGCTTACCTTGGAGCTTACTCCGCCGGTCAACCCGCCTACTATGCTGCCCCTCAACCCGCCTATTATGCTCAACCTCAGGTCGTCTCAAATACTCAGACCTATGCAGCCCCATCCGTCGCAGTCACATCAAAGGGTGGTTATTAAATTTTTGTGGTATCTCATGAGTTCAGTTGATTGTGTATGTTCGTGTTGTGTGATTGTTTGATTGTTGGGATGAATGTATGTGTGAATTGAATAATTGTGTAAGAATGTGTACGTACGTATGTCTGTATGATTGATTGATTGGGTTGGTTCGTTGGTTTTTTTGTGGTAATACAAATGGAATAAAAGAAAAACTGTTTCCTATTAAGTTAAAAATCATGAATGGAAATTCCCTTGCAGTTGCGAAGATTTTTCAACAACTTTCATTTAATTATTTCACGTGTTTAGTTTAGTGGACCAAAAAAAATCAATCCATGAGCAGAGGAGTCACATATTACGTACAAAAGTTCAAATCAACTTGGTAGAAACTTGTCCGACTGGTTCCGGTTTTGTAATAAAAAGGGAAGTACAGAACTACAGACACTTCCCTCGAGTACAAAATATCATATATCGACACACAAATTAAGCCTCATCAATACTCATGTTTTTTGTTCTTTTAACGTGTTTTTCCTCCCATATCCGTCTCATTTCATTTCATTATCATTACTTACTACAAAAGTAGTAGTAGTAGTGGCAGTGGCAGAAGTAGAAGTCGTATTCGACTTGGCACAAAGTCAAGAATTTCTAGTGCCATGCAATGCTATGCCTGCCATGTCAAGTCATGACTGTGACTTCCCAAGATTTTCTTTTTCTTGAGTAAAGTAATGGAGAGCAGGCAGGGGCAGGACAGGGCAAGGTGCAGAGTGAAAGTTGTCAGCAAAAGTATTAGTTTCCTTCCAGCCTTCATCTGCATTGCATTCTTATTTCCTCATGGTGTGGATGCGAATCAAATATGTTAAAAATGCAGAGCAGGAGATACGAGCAGATGTACAAGATGAGAATTCCCCAAATTTTGCTATGCCACATCCACGGCCACGGCATCCGGTCGGAGTACGACCGTATACTCGTACCGCGTACGTGACACTCTTTCTCAATTCTAACATTGTACGTACGTACTGAGATGGGAAATTCACTATTCCTAATGGTTAAACATCACATCCACATGCATTCACATTCACATCTGCAGTGCATTAAATTTGATGACAATGACGATGGGTCACGATAATGAACTCGTGATTGTGAATTGGAACTAACCGACGTGGGTTTGATGGGTTTTGATGGAATGAGCCCGTCGGCCGTGCGGTCTTTGACATTTTGACATACAATTTAACTATTTTTGCATGCGGTTTGCTTTGTTATGACAATTTACTAGTACACTTCCGGATTTCTTGTCCAGGTTTTGATCGTCTTTCCAGAAAACTACTTAATGTATTTAATGTTCCAATATCATCGTATCTTTTCGTATGATGGCCTTTTGGCTCAGTTAGTCGCTGGGAAAAACTTTGTAGAGAGAGTAAAAGTGACCCCTCTTTTGAGATTTCCGATTTGGAACACACTACCCCCTACAAATTTTTCTATCTATAAATAAATATTCCCAGGACTCTATCAAAAAAGTTACATTGTAATTGAAAATACACATGCTCATCATTTTCATTCATGAAAGAGCAGGAGTCCCCGTGGTAGTGGCAGAGTACGTATCAGTAGTGGATGAATTCATTTGCCATTGGATTGACTTCCCTTGACAGGGTGGGCAGAGCGTACGTGTCAAAGATGAATTATTATCCACATAAGGGAATAGATTGTGGACAAGGAATAATACACACAACACAGCACAGCAGAACGTAAAGCGTATGCCAACTGCCAAGGCATCATCAAAAGAGATAGACAGATCGTCAGACCAAAAAGTGCGTATACTTTATCTCTCATCCCACAGAAGATTTTCCTGAACACAAAATGCGTGTCCTCGAAAAGTCCATACGGAAAGGATACACACAAGACACACACTGCACTGTACAGAAGGGCCAGGAATGAACCGACCGTGCGGTGCGCCGTCTATGCATTGGAATGCCACTCTTGGGGGTCACCATGGAGACGGAGGAAGAAGATGAAAAAGAGACGAGGAGTCGTGAGGCATTTGGCAGTTGTGTTTCGGGTGTTGGGGGTTGTAGAACACACAAAGCACAAGTGTGAGAATTGAGAAAAAGGTTTTGAAACATTTTAACCCGCAAAAACACACAGCAGCAGAACACAAACATTCATTCGTACCGTAGAATTCGTACTACTCCTCTGAGTACTCTTAACCCGTCGTGCATTGCCCACGAAAAATACCCGCCTGAAAGTTTCCCCGTTCCCAAACAGTACAGTACATGAAACCCGAAAAAACCTACAATGCGTGTATCATAACTTACCTGACATTTTTTGGTCAAGGGCAATTTTTTAAAAAATGAAAAAGAAATCATGTAGTAGTTTTAGTACAGTAGACAAACGGCTTTAATCATTAAGTACAATTTTTACATACATAAACAAATTTGCTGCTGCGGTTGTAATGCATGAGAATGACCCAAATGGGGACAAAAAAATTAATAGAAAATCAAGCATGAAATTTTTGTAGCAGCATTGTTGTATAAATAGTTGGTGGAATTGTTGTAAATGATGGGTGTTGGTGTGGTGGGCGTGGAGAAGGAGAGAGAGGGTCAGCAGCAGAAACACAAAGGTCACGGTGACGGTTGTGGTGGTGGTGGTCAAAGTGATGACGTTGAACAAGTCAACCTCCTCGGAGGTCAAAATAGTGACAGTCACAGCAGTTGTGGTGGTCGAGGAGGGTGTTGTACAAATTTAATTAGTCATAATAACAATAATAATAATAATAAAAGATGGAACGTTCATCCCTTCATCACAGCTATTCTCTCTATATTCTTACTCCTCCTCGGAACTCATGTTCTCCTCCTTGATCAACAATTAAGAGTCCTCAGAGACCAAGTAGACTTATTGACCTCTGACCCACCACCACCTCTACAAAGATTATCCTTGTCACCCCTTACATCATCTTTCTCAACTTCTTCTTCGAGGGTCAAACGAGACTTGGAAGACAATGCAATTTGTAGTTGTCCCATGGGTAAGGAAATACATGCATGGATTTCAACAATCATACATAAGCATAACAATAAATAAATGTCCACTGAGATTGTCCAGTTCACTAAACGAGTGACAGTCTCATATTTCTCCCTCATAAAAATCTTTATACCGACAATGCATCGACTTTACTTTTGTATTTGTATTTTGTAACCGTACACTTTCCATTCCATTTTCATCTCCATTTTCCAAACCAACCCCTTTTTTGCCTCTGCATGTCCTGTCCTATGTGTAGTGTAATGTACTCAGCTACTACTACTTCAAATTCTAAAATCGGAGTCAATTCTAAAACTATTTTTTATGACTCAAGCGTTAGTGTAAACAAAACAAAACTACATAGCGATAAAAATGGAACGGGATCTCTCATCTTTCCTCTCATATACTCGACTCAGACTACGTAGTACGTGTTTTTGTATTGAACGTTTTTTGAGACATTCACATTACCATTACATAAATATTTGTCACAATTTGACTCGGATTTAGTCAGACCGAGAAAAGAATTTGGACAAATGGGTTGTGGCTGCTGGTGTGGTGTTTGGTGGTGGTACTTTTTTTTGCAAATTCAGCGAGAAATATTCACATGTCGCTGTCGCATAATAGTATTTCACTCGGAATGGATACGTATATAAAGAGGGGTTATGTCTAAAGTCCTAGGATTTATAGTATTGTTACGTACGCTACGTACGACTATGACTACGAAACGACATGACGCATACATGTTGTGTTGTGTTCTTCATACGTAAAGTAACGTAAAGTTACGGACAGGACAATGAATTGATTTTCAGTCGAATCAAATATTCCACTTGCTATCCTGATGTGGAGAAAAAGCGGGAATTGTCCGCCTCGTACGGTAAAACTTGATGTCTGAATCTGAAATATCGTGCATGTAGGTTTTTTTGAGTATTGGGAACATGGGTAGTCAACTCTGGAATAAAATGCATATTCATGTCCTCGTAAATTCACACGAGGATTTTGAAACATGTCACAAAATGGGGAAAAAAGTCAAAGAGTTCCCAGAGAACAGAAAAGAAAGAGGGAGAGAGATAGTGAGATTTCAGATTTCTTTCTAGAATTCATAAAATAGAAGAAGGCAGAGAAAATTGGGTCGTGAATCAGCATTTTTACAAGATAAGACAGGCAGGCAGGCGGACTGACACTGGCGCGAGCAGATTTTACTCATACGTGCTTGCGGTTCAATTTTCAATGAATTGGAATTCCTAAAAACCTGAAAGGACTAGATTCCAATAAATCCTTCAATTGTGATTTGCGATTTTCCACACATAAATTTGACTCAGGGTGACAAAAGGTCTGATTTGATTTGCACATTGCTCAATATTACAGATTGGAGTGCTTTCGTTATGACACGGTTGACATGTTGACAAGGGTGCATGTGTTTTGAAAAATGTTCAGAATTTTAACGACTACGAATTTTGCTTACATCGCATTATGTTAAATACGTATAAAAATGCTCGGACTTGTCTTTGAACTTTCCCCGGTGTTGAGTGACTAAATGGCAAATATTTATTGATTCGGTTGGTTCGGACATTGACACCTCACGAGACGACGACTAAACATTCCAATGTTAAGGCCTGGCCTGAGCTGAGAGCGCGGACACTTTGTCCTACGTATTCTTACTTGTTTAGGAATTCTGTTTTCCTGGAAAACCTCACTAACTTTAAATACACACAACTCAGCCGAAAGTCTTAAGTCCAAGAAGCACGTTTTATTCCAGAAGTTATGTACTCCCTGGCAGTTTCCCAACATTCCTCCACCGACTGCGTCGTGTGCTTTTCTTGTGAAAATTACGAATTACCTCAATTACGCTATAATATTAATTTTAGACTAGATGTACATGACACCACCGCACAGTGTACCAGAGCTGAGCAAACATTAGTCCGCTACAACCGAATGAGTTTTAAATTGGATTAAAGTGCCTTGACTTTATTTACGACTATGCTATACATACACACTACACACTTTCTCCATTTTACTCCCCACAAGATTCAAGGACCTTGTAAGAAAACCAGGATAATATTATTTACATTATTTTACATTTTGCATCTCTGAATTTTCTCCACTACTACTACTACTTTCTCTCAGGAAAAGCATTCACTCTACACTCTGCACTCAGCGGCTGTCTCAAGAGTCAAGAATCCAATTTTCTGAAAGCAAAACTAAACTGTTCAATTATTTTTGGGTTTCTTTTCCATTTTTTCTCTTTTCCCATGAATGTTGGCATCACTAGATTCAGATTCAGATTGTAGCTCTCTGGCTGGATCTACTTTTACTATGCATCCATGCACTACAATGCAAGTTATTTACACTTTATTTATTTCGTTTTTTTTTCTGATGTGGTTCTCTTTCTATGCTTATGCTTATGCTGTTAGGGCAGAAGTCAAGGCCCAACCCAGGCCCTTACAAAAAAAGACTCAACATAGAATTGGAATGCTTAGACTTGTAAACGTAAAGCGTTTCACGCTCCAGAATTCCAGATCAGATTTATATTCTTCAACCCGCCTTCTCCGTCACCCGCGCTTGAACTCTTTTTCCTTTTCATACTCGGCGGAACAAAAGTGTTTTTGATTGTTCTCTCACAGCATTATTCACAGGACTCAGCAAAAAGAGAGTCAGTGAGAAGAAACAAGTTCTGAATAGTTATATCGTTATGGAGTTCCATTATTACAAAACCTAACGTTGCATTATTGTCCATGAACCATACTGTGCCTGTTCCTTCATTATCGTCGTGGTTCATCAAAGTGATTGAGTATTTATGTACAAAGTAGAAGTACAAAAGGGAGGATATTCTAATAGAAGATTTTTAGGAACAACGATTTATATTGTGTCACAGGGAATGGGTCAAATCAGCCAGCCCAGAGGTCAAGTCTGTCTTGAAGTTTTTCAATGCTATCACTGGAAACATGGGGTTAACAGAATCTTAAGAGAATTCGAGGTTGAAACAAAAATTTGGAACAGTTAAAAAACTTCATTTCTTAACTACGGAAATCTAAAAAATTTGACAAAGACCAGAAAATGATTACATGATGCGAACCATTAATTCTACGACATGAAATTAAAAGTATACTTTCGGGTATTTTGCCCATAAAAAGCTAACACCCCTCGTCTGAATTACGTGGTTGCCTGTTACATTCATACTAACACTAATCGTAAGTTGCGTACACTTGAGATTACCTAATGGGACTGACTGAGACCGACCGACACGAGGGATGAAAATTTTTTAAATTAAGTGTTCTTCCCGTCATACACTCATACTCATGTCATGTCGTAGCGTAGTTTACGTTAGCAGGGAGGAAGGAACTCGACAATTTATTTATTTTTAAAGGACTGTCATAATTTTAATAATATTGTCAATATGAATACAAACCAGAGGAGTATATGGGACGGACGGAACGCGAGCAGAATGGAATGAATGAATTTTATTGGTTTCCACCTGAGTGAACTTTATTGGTAAACCCATGAATTTTATTTTGAGTGAGATTTGAAAATGTCACGTCGTTCGTAGTCCGACCGAACCTAGGATTGGTTGACATGCTGTTGCTGCATCGCATTTCGCATCGTTCCGACTTACGATTGCTGCAAGGCAAGCGAAATTTTCCTTCCGGTTTTATGACTTCCGTGTGCGGCTGGACAGTTTTATAGCATTCACTATAGTTCTAAGCTTTTTGCTTAGGTTTTTTTTGGGGCGGATATTTATTGAAATATTATTATGGCGGGTTGACTACGACATAAAGCATCCCATGAGGTCATTTTCTTACACTCAGTCACTCACTCACTCCTCCTGTTCGTTCAAAAACTCAAATGAATAATGCAGGAGGTATTCAGTCGTCAGACGACAGAGAATAGAACAAGAGTCCAAATATCAACTACGAGACTACGACTACTGACTAAGACTAGTAGTGTAGTGTAGGATAAATAAACTTTTCGGGGGGTTTTCCATGAATTGAATGCTTTTATTTACCCAGGACCAGCCGCAGCCGTCAATGCATGTAATGAGAAAAGGGTTAGAGGCAAGTTTAGTATTAGTACGTACATTTACCGAGGCCAAATGGGAATTCTTAGGATGAGGAAGGACTCAGGACCATAGCATTAGAATTAGCATAGCGGTGCGACGGTGGTGGACGTCGACGTATATGTATGTAGTGTGCTGTGTAGTCAAATTCGTCACTCATCTTACACAAACAGTCAATTCAAGTTGCTTTGACAAACATTCAAAAAAAATGGTATTTGAATTCCTTGTGTTTGAACACAGAGTACAGCACAGAGGGCAAAATATGTACATTCAAAGTCTATAGCATCCGACTCCGACCCTCAAAAACGAACTAACTAATGTTTGCATCTCATGCACTTGTGCGTCGACAAAAGACAAGGACTCTCAAAAATATGTCAGAACAATTGTACGGTCATTTGTACTAATTACAATCTACAGTTTTAGTTTAGCTACTACTTTCTAGAAATATTAGGAACTCTGACTCATTCTAATAGTCTGGGGCCCTCAGAAATACGTGCACGGCACAGTACGGTCATTTCCGCTAAATGAAAATATAATTCCGTACTAGGATTTTGGCAATCACTCCCTTGAAATTTTAAGAAATGAATGAACCTGTCGAGAATCTGTGTTCCGCTACAATACGAAGCAAGGACGCTAAGAAATGCGGTCATTTGTACTAATTGCGATTACGAATGTACTGTTTGCACCGAAATTTTGGTCATTAATTTGGTGAAATATTAGCAACATTAAAGTAGGAGGAAGGAGAAAGGAGCACGTTGTTGACTGGCACGGCACGAGCAGTCTGAATGCATGTAGTATTTATGAGATGATTCTTTGGCGTGTCAGACGAAAGATAAATTGTCGTAAACAATCTGGAGTCATAATAACGAAAGTCATGTATGTGTAGGCAGTGGCAGTGGCAGTGATATGCAGACTTGCCTTCCATTCATGGAATGGAATTGCATTGCAGGCAGTGGAAAATACTTCTATAGAAATACATAGACTCCCAATGCCCTAAACAACCATTAAAACTCTCTGCCTCCAGATGATAATTTATTCGCATTTGTCTAATTTTAAATTGCAAGTCATTAAATCAAATGAGATCTGTAGAGATCAAACTGACTGCTCCGGCTTTGACTCTGCTTCTGCTCTACTCTACAATTCGTGACTTAAACTTCCAAACTTCTAATCTCTTCCCTGCTGCCTATTTCTACATCTACTCCTTTTCAGACCGCCGTGCTCCACGGTGCCACTACGCTATGAAATGTGTGTATAAATCTGCCTACGATTAGTCCCTGTGGATTTATTTGGTGGGAGATTTACTGTGGAGAAAGATAAAAATAAATCGGGACGATTTTGGAGTTCAATTATATAATAGGGCTAGGCACGAGGGTGTAAAAAATAGTGACTTTTTGGCCTTATGATTTTCTTTAATAATTTAAAATCCTATTTTGCTTTAAATCATACGTTTATCATGTTTAAGATGTAACGTATCTGATACCACTCACACTTCTCTGATTTTTTTTGTAGATGTGACGCATATTATGTAGTACTATGTAGCAGGAAAACTTCTAAGAAATGGGGTCGCATATATCTCGAAATGATAATTATATGAGAAAAAAAGTTTTGGAAACTTTGCTGGGAGGCATTCCGAACTTTTTGGAACTTCAGAATTTACTGAATGGCCGAATTTCACCGTGGACCTAGTATAACATTATTGTCCCTGACTTGCATTTCTAAACATTTTCTTGACGTTTTGCTCTACTTGTCATCAGGGTAGGAATTCAATGTTTTTGAGTTACGCAAATGCGCAGCTTAGGAAATGCTGAGCAAATTATTTGCTAAGCAAAAAACCCAATTCACAAGTTTTTTGCTTAACTTTTTGCGCAAGTCGAGCTTGCTTAGCATTGCGCAACTTTACGCAAGCGCCAGGCACGAAATACAAATTGTACCGGTGGATTGACTTTTCTTTGACAGAAAATTGAGTTGGTTGTGAGTGAGTTTGACTTGAATTCATATTATTTTGACGAGGTGATTAGCTTAGAGGTCAACACTGAAATTAGGAGTGAGTACTGTGGCAGTGGACAGGAGAAGCGACGACCGTCCGAGTGTCGCTTCCGAGGAGAAATGCATTACGCATAATTTGGTTTCCGTGGGTCATGACCTACGCCGATATACCCCACCACCCACCACTAGAACATAGAATGGGGTAGTAAAAGGGGTCAGCATAGCCATGATTGACATTTCAAAATTTTGCATTTTTCTAAAAGAAATATTTCAATCATTTTTGCAGGAATAAAATCATTTTTTCGCCCAAAATTTTATTAAAATTTTCCAATATTTTTTTCTCGGTCAATTTTATCCGCTGCGCATTATGACGTCATACTTTGTTGTTTTCAACAACGGTCGCTATGCCGAATGCCAATTTACGAATCCAAACCTTGCGTAAGTAGAGTTAGAGTCGGTCTAGAGGTACTCTAACTTTGCGCATGCCTAACTTGCGCAAGCGTTTTTATTGAATTCAGCGTTCCGTGCACTTTGCTTAAATTTTCCGCAAATCCGGACTTACGCAAATGCGTAACTTTCGCTGTTTATTGAATCGAGTTACGCAAATTCTAAGCAAATTCCGTGCTGAGCAAATGCGTAAATGTTCTTTGAATTCCTACCCTGACCTACTCCATCTGTTGTGCAAAAAGACCCGAGATTAAATTTCGAGAATGAAATGCCGAGTGTGTTGGACTGAAATGTGGTGACAAAATCTTGAATTCTTCGGGTATCATTTTTGTGGTTGTAATGGTATCTAGGGCTTGATTTATCTTGAAAGATGTTGACTTCGAACTCAGAGCGCATGAATGGAATGGTCAACACATTCCATTTCTCACATACCAAACGGCATGACTTCAAATCCTTTCGTTTCACAGATTTGAAGACTAAATTCAGAATCTGTTTACATATTGGATTTTATTAGAAACAAGTAAAATCTTTACTTTTTAGAATTCTGAAATTCTAACTTGGTAAAGCAAGATGGTACAGGTACAAATAATTATTTTACCACATTGTTCAATAGAGGGTTATAATCCAGGTCACGTGATGGTTCTTCCTCAACGTTTACTCCACTATGATCCACGGATCCAAACATAATTCCTTGGTTCTAAAAATAAAATAAAATGTGTGTTCTTCGGGAAAGTACAGAATATGGGCGCGGCGCTATGCGTCAAAAAAAGTCGAGCGCTGTGTCCATGTATTTTAGTTATTTCACTTTCAATATTAGGTAAGATTTATGCACCAATTGGCAATCTAGACTAAAATTGGGCTATTTACTTTCTTCCAACATTTTAAACGAGTGGCAATAAAATAAAGTACTTACGAACAACGAATTTGCTTTGTGAGTTGGTTCCGTTGTCAATGATGGTATTTTAATTTAATTTTAATTTTGGACTGATTCTTGCAATTTACTTCTTCTCTTAGGCGACGGAGTATATAGAATAAAGGTTCAAAATTTTTGAGTAAGCAATCTCAACAACTACACGTATATTCTACGTGTTCAAGGAACGTACTGAGAATTGGATGCTAATACTCTCATCCGTTGTTCATAACTAATTCCACAGAATTAGCCGGTTGCGTTCAACTCTCAGCATAAATATAACGTTTTCCCGATTACACTTACCGGAGCCGCGAAGCGGCTCTTTTCCCAAACCTAACCTAACCGGGACGTTAGGTTAGGTTTGGGAAAAGAGCCGCTTCGCAGTCTCAAGGCTTAAAATTATGTAGTGAGCATCTGCCTGTTTTTTTTCTAGTGTGTGAAATCTCATTACGTATGAATGTGACTCTACACTACAGATTTATGTAATGACTTTTAAATATTCTATACAGAAGCTGGGCCGTGAATTTAACTCACTCTGTATTTACTCACATTTGCATATCACTCCTGACATCACTCCAGACAATGTTTATTATACTCTTTCTTTAACTTCTAAAATGAAAGCATTAAATGAGACCAATATGGTTTTATGGGTA
>JAQGCB010000468.1:0-22008 GCA_034698835.1 Protaphorura tricampata
ACCCGGCCACGGTCACCAAAGACTACATGGGATATCAAATATGGGATACGATTCAAGTAATCAAGATTAATAATTATTTAAAATTTTCTCAACATGAATATTTTAATCTGACAAAGTAGATTTTTCTGAAAACCTAACGGACGTCCACACGTGTGTAAATTGTAATGAACGTACCCACAAATTATTTTATTTTAGAACATGATGAGTTCAGTATCAAGGACATTTTCCACAGAAGCTGTTTTTGAGTCACTGGGTGTTGGAGATTCGAGTGCTACAGTGTTGGCTGCAGCCATGACCACACTCGTACGAAATGGGTCACAATGGTTCGGAGAAATATTTTTGGCTTGGGTCAAAGGGTAACGCACATTTTCTTTTTTTATATATTGTATTTTTTACATGGTGACGCTATTAAAATTCTGTTTCATTGTTAAATTTCAGAAGTGCCTTTGGATACCACAACAAGAAATGGCGACTGGCTGCAGATTTTTTTAGAGATCTCAGAATGACCTTTGAGCTTTTCTCCCCATTGTTCCCAGCATGGACGGTTATTTACGTCCTTGCCATATCCAGCTTCATCACTGGTTGTGGAGGAATAGCTGGACGATCAGCCAAAACAACCGTGGCTCTACATCAAGCAAAAGTTGGCAACATTGCAGACGTTTCAGCAAAAGATAACAGTCAAGAGAGGGCGGTCAATTTCCTTGGCATGGCCGTTTCTTTGGTCATATTGCCATTGGTGAGTGGTCGGCTTGTGTAAGTATTTACTTTTTTTTCTTTAGAGTATGTATCGATATAGTTCATATCCATATCAAATTAACACAGAATATTTTGCCGTTATTTCTATTTTAGTCTTGTTCGGATTGTATTCGGAGTTTGCGTATTTATTCACCTTGCTACGAATTACATGGGTGTGAGAACCCTCTGCTTCGCAACGCTCAATGAGGCACGACTTCTTCTTTGTCTGAAACAATATTTCCGTGACAAATCCATTCCGTCCATTCGAAAGTCAAATTTAAATGAAAGTTACATCATGGGCTTTGGACCTTCAGGTATGGCGCTCGAGATTATGAATAAATTATATTTTTCGAGGTAGCGATCTGATCTCATAAATAGACAATTAACAAATACTTAACTGAAAATACAGCTACGGACATCTGCGGAATGGACATAAAGATGGGAGTGCCAATCAAACGTGCTCTCAAAATCAAAATGAGGAAGAAAACAACACCGTTCCATGTTCCTACTCTGTTAGAGAAATTTGAAGGGAAACCATTCATAATACTACCGAAGGTAAAGAGAGGTCGTATGGATGTTGTTCTGGAAGAAAGTATTTGTTCCGTGGAAATCATTGAAGCCTACTTCAGAGCTGCCTATTATGCATACAGAATTAAGAAATGTAAGGAAAGAAATAAGGATCCCATGGATGAAGATGTAGAAGTTGAATGGACCAACTTCAGAGCCAATCTTGAGAGTCAAGGTTATGACTTGAGTTGATTTCTCATGAGATTTGGAGAACACAAAGCTTGGTGGACCACGGAACCAAAATCTGTCAATGTTTTATAATAAAGTTGGAAAAATTCTCCTAGTTGTAATAGTCTAGTATACTAATTTCGTATTAATGATAATCATTATAAGATCTAAATTGTAAAATACTTCAAAGTCAACAAATTAAAGGTTCCCTGCAACTTCGGATACAAATAAACAATGACTCAGTACCGTTTATTTGACAGTTAACCATAAAGTGGTATTGTACAAATCATAAAGCTTTACTCTACAGTCTCAGAAAGAATCATGTGAGCCCCATGTTGGCCAATCATAAGGGCAGGAGCATTCGTATTTGCATTTGTGATTGTGGGTTGAATTGAGTTGTCTATCACACGAAGACCACTCACTCCATGAACCCTTAACTTTGAATCAACGACAGATGTCGGGTCATCCCTTCTCCCCATTTTACAAGTTGAGGTTGGATGCCATGTTGTTCTTGTGACATGGCGGACATAACACTTCCAATAATCATTTGAACCATAGGACAAGTTGGCACACCCTGGAACGTCAATTTTTTCTAATGTGAGTCCAGCGTCTTTGAAAGATTTTGACGTTAACATGCGTTCGGCCATTTGAACGCCCTCTACCAAAACATTGACATCTCGTTTGTCGGCCAGCCATTGTGGATCCCAAATTGGTGGACCACTCACGTTCTTAGGGTTAAGAGTCACAGATCCACGACTTTTTACTCGTCCAAGCAAAATGAGTATTTCTAAAGAGTTGTTTCCCTAAATTTGAAATTGCAGTGCAGAAGAAATATTAAGATATACATTTTATGAATATGCACGGTTTAATTTCTCAATGCCTTCTTACGCCTGGAGAGTGAAATGCGGAGTCTTGACGCATAATAATTTGAATGTCTGGCCAATCGGGGCTTCCTTCACTTTTCGAAAGTGATGACGAAATAAATGCTTGAGCCAATAAACCCCAAGGTAGTGTGAGTGGTCCTGTGAAAATATTATATGATAAATTATAATTACGTAAAAATTAATTACCATCTGTTCGATTTATAAATTAATTAAAAATTAATATTCTTGCCTTTGCCAGAGTCCAAAAAATTATCCACGTCATCTTGACTGATATTGCTGAATGGTGGGATTGAAGGGCTTTCATATTTGGCATGCAAATAGGTATGTGGGTGGTCTTGAAAATTTTCCCCGACTGGAAGGTCAGATTTAACTGGTATCTGTGAATATAATAGACTAGGCCTATAATTATTATTTGTATTTCTCTGAGATTTTTTTTATTGAATTTTTTACTCCGGCGGCTTTTAGTTGAGCCGCAGGGCCAATTCCAGAACGTAGAAGAATTAATGGTGAATTCATAGCTCCTGCACTTAAAATCACTTCTCGTTTTGCTTTTGCATAAGTTGGAATGCCGTGTCGAGTGTAATTGACGCCAACGGCTTGGTTGTTTTCATCTATGTCGATCTATGTATATATAGTAAACAAGATAGTTATAGTGTTGTGGTGCCTTATCATTTTTTGACACAAATGATTAAATTTTTCACTTACGGAGGAAACTAATGAATATCTTGAAATTGTGAGTGTCTTTCTGTCCAAAATCGGCTTATTAAATGCATCATAAGTTGAAACGCGACGTCCCAGACGATTAGCTGTTTGTGAAACCGGGACAAAACCTGTCGTTAAAAAGTTCAGAATTCTTAATAATTTATGGGAAAACATTATTATTATTAGTTCGTCCTTTATTTTAAGTCTCACCTTCCCGTTGAGGATTATTTGAATTTCTGTGTACTTTATAGCCCAGCTCTCTCCCACTGTTCATAAATGCGTCGTATAATAAATTAGCTTCATTTCTGGCTTTTCGGATTTGCAAAGGACCACCAACCCCTAAGTTTCCTGTGCATATATAATTCGACATATCGATTTAAGGCCATGTTATAATTTTATGATCGAGAAAAATGTGTATCTCACTATTTTCTAAATAAGTACTGGAGTTGAAATTACCATCAACATTGTCATCCTCATAGAAATCTTCGGTCATTTGAAAGAATTTGAGTACATTTGTGTAATTCCAGGAATCATCTCCAGAGATGGCTGCCCAATTATCATAGTCCTTAGGACTACCCCGATTATAAAATAATCCATTGATCACTGAACTTCCACCCACAAATTTTCCGGCACCGAGTGTCGCCACCTATTTAGAGTTAGAATTCGGTGGTAGTCAATTGCATACTTTTATATATAGCTTGGATTTTTATCCACAAATTGATATCAACGAGGTGACTCTTCATATTTTTAAAGCACGCATGCACGCATACATATATTATACTACTTACCCCATTCTGATTTAAACATGAATGATTTTGTTTGACTGACTCCCAATTAAAAGTCGTGGATGGATTTTCAACTACATATGGAAAATTAGATGGGACATATGTTTGTGGAATTGGGTCACCTCCAGCCTCCAATAAAAGTACGGTGAAATTTTTTGATAACTGATTAGCCACGACGGCTCCGGCAGATCCGGCTCCAACTGTAATTATAAAAAAATATTACGTACGTACATTAATTCCAAATTGGTAGAAAAAATTGCAGCAATTACATTTTCTTGTAGAATGAGTTAATTAGACAACACTGCGCCAATAAATGAACTTACCCACAATAAAATCATATTCCATCGTCCGTGGTAATAAATAATCCTTTGGATATTCAGGAAATACTTTCTCCTTGTCAATTTCTTCATATTTCTTGGCGTAGAATGCAATTAAAATTGGAAGGGATCCTACGATCAATTTGTAGAACGGAATTGCCATAATGCTGCAGTTTTTCTTTCTAAAATAAATACGTTGCAAATAAAGTACAGAAATAATTAGGTACAATTAATGCAGGAACGAATGCAATGGAGGAACTGAAATGTGGACTCAAAATCAGTCACATTATACAGTACAGTATTTTGCAATCTCTTCATTTTTAAACCGGTTTCCTTGTGAAGTTGACAATGACACAGAAAATTAATATGTACAAGAATCGTTTGGTATTGTCAAACTGTAAACTCTTGAATTCAATAATAGTCAAGTCTAATGCAATTCTCGTGGATGAGGTTAATAGACAACACCCAAAACTTCCATGGCTTATCAATTTTAATATTTTTTAATTTTTAATAATTTTAATCCAAAATTTTGTGAACATAATTTTCTGTAGATTTCTCTCCATTAGTGAACTTTGAATTTGCAGACAAAGTTGGCAATTGAAATGGATCTTCCTGAAAATTAAAATTAGCCCCTGTTGGATCACCAAAATAAGTGAAAGATTCTTCCACGATGTCTTTGAATGTTTTGTTTCGAAATTCAAACGGTTCCTGTACTACTCCTTTTAGGGCGGTCAAAAATGTTTGTTCAATCAGAGGTAACGTCTGGACCAAATTTTCTTCAAAACCTGAGATCTTTCCTAATTCTCTCATGTAATAAAATTGTAATAAATTGAAGAAATGACTTTTCGATCCATCTACTTTATATTTCTTCCTGTAGGTTTGTTCATACGTGTATGCTTCCATCATTTCTGGTCGGGTTGGAAGCATCACGCTTCCTCGCATGTAGCTCACGTAATATCTTGACTGATATAAAAAACAAAAAATTACTAGAATTAAAAATCACTGAATTTATTGCAAAAAAAAATTCTGCTAATTTTAATTTTACCTGACAGTCATTAAAAAGAAATGGCAAGTAAATGTCACCGATTCCTAGTAAACAAAGTGTTGGGAATTCCATGTGTATCATGTGCAAGTACAATGGAGTCACGTGTTTCCCATTATCTTTGATGTCAATAATTCCGGGTTCAAGGAATGGATAGCTGTACTCGTAACCTGTTCATACATGGATGCAAAATACAGTGTGGCGCAAAAGTAACATGTCTTTTTGCAAGCTGCAGCATTAAAAATAGAACGGCTACTTTTGCCCCACGCTGAACAATTGATACAGTTCAAGCGTCATTGCAGTTTGTGGTGTAGTAATGATAATTGACTTACCTGTACAGAAAATAATAGCATCACAATTAATTTCCCTGCCATCTTCCGTTACCACGGAGTGTGCTTTCGCCATCTTGAGTTGTCTAATTTGTTCCAAATTCTTATACTTCTCTGGGATTGGCACTGTTTTGGTTGAGTAATCATGTACACTCATGTACACCTAAAATTTATAGTAAAAGATAGTACAAAAAATGGTAAAGCTTTGCAGGGAATACCCCGGGATAATTGACACACGTACGTATTTAGCAACTTCGGACAGTTGATTCCAAATGTCATGCCCAGAAGGACCACTCCCAATCAAAACCACAGTTTGATCTCTGAATTTCTCTGCATCAACATAATTCACACTGTGCAAGGTTTCCCCTTTGAAAGCATCTTTAATTTGCTCATAGTTTTGTGGGAATTTAGTTTTTTTCTCCCGGCTAATTAAAAAGTTCAAAAAAATTAATTAGCTAAGCTGTAATAAATTATACAGGGTGGCTCAATAGTAACCGAGCGGGTTTTTAATACATACACATGGAGCATAAAATATACCGGTTATTTTTGACTCACCCTGTCTATGAGAAATCTTTTTAATTACCCTGTACAAATAATCACATGATCAAATTCGTAGTCCCAATTCTCCGTCTTATTTTGAGTGTTTTGTACGCTGACCGCCCATTTTAGTAAATTGGAGGAATCATCAGGTATTCGTTTCACGCTCGTCACAGTTTTGTTCAATTTGATATGATTTCTCAGTTTATTTGCATCAGTGTAATTATTCAGGTATTTTAGGACGTCCTGTTGAGAGCAGTAGTCTTCATCACTTTCATAATGATCAGGGGAATAGTCCAGGAATCGCATCATTTGTTTTGGTAAATTAACCCTGCGACGTGTTTCACAAAAATTAAATTTCAATTTTCCGTGTTAGAAAATTATGCCACACAATACAGTAGAATCTCTATATAACAACCTTCCCTATATCGTACACCTCTCTATACCGACCAGAATGTCAGGGAAGCAAGAACTCCCTTTGCATACACTTCTTTGTCATTCCACTTTCTGTGTATTTAACTTTCTCGTTATTGGAAATATTTTGGTACATTTTTCGAGTTCGCTATATAGAGAGTCCACTGTATATTGTTTTGTAAATAAATTTTGAATTTCACCTCAAATTGTTGTACATTGGATTGCCAAACTGTGTCTCCCCCAATTCAGGATCATAATTCCAAATACCTCCAATATTTGAAGATTGTTCAAAAAGAATTCCATCTAAAATTATTTCACTTTCGTCAGACTCGTCCGAATTTGAAGAAAGTACATTTTTTAGAGCCGCCAAACCCGTTGGTCCACCCCCAACAATACAAACTGATTTTTTCGGTTTGAAATCTACGGTTTCTACTTCTGGTTGATTACTTCCCATTTTAATTTATAATTACAGAGTAAAAATACGCAACCCAACTACGTACTGAGTTAGTAAGGATAAAACTTAAACGCAAAAATGTATACTAGTTGGACTTGGAATAAAATTTGCATGTGAGAATTTATTTACGAGAAGAATTTTTACATAATCGTAGCGTAGAAGATGAACGTATACATATTTCTTAATCCGTATTCAAGCAGATGTTCGTTGTACATAAATATAAATTACGTCATTCCAACCTTGAAGTGATAATGACACAAGTTCTCATTCTCAAATGTGTACATTGAGGTCAAAACATTTCAATGCTCTCTATTTATACATACTTCCGTGTTATGAAACAAATTGCAAGCCAAGCAAAGGTCTGTCTTTTGACCACGTTCTTAATTTTCATAAGTGGTAGCACTTATACATGTACAATTTGAGCTTGTGAGCTAAAAAAATTTAGTTGATTCGTCCAAACCCAAAAATTTCTTACTACATAAATACATATCTGCATTTTATGAATACATGTTTCTGAAAATGTGGTTGAAATTTTTTTAATGTTACAATGGTACATTGTACATTACATTACAATGGTTGGGGGTCCTAGGATACTGGAATTTTGATCGGCCTCATTCCTGGATGTCCTAGAAGTTTTAACTATTTTTCTAGACGGTTCTCCAATATTATCCTCCACGGCTGCGAAGCCTCTTTTATTCTTTTTAAACCTATTCCTCCTGGGTTTCTCCACAATTGAATCTTCTGTCTCAAAATTCTTAGCCTCCAACGCCTTAATTCTTATGTCCAACAATTCTTCAGCAAATGGCTCCAACAATATCGCCACCTATTAGAAAATGCATGCACAGAATAATTAATTTTATGGCTTATGACGGAACCCCTAGTAGAAGCCGTACATACATGACTTACTTTTTTTGTTAAAATGTCCAAAATAAATGTGGACTCCTGACCAATCACCTTCACTTGTTTCGGTGGTCTTGTGAGGTGTTCCGGAATTTCTACTTCTGCCCCATCCACACATTTTGAGTAGAGTGAATTGATTTCCAAGCATTCAGAAGAGAATCCCCTTTTTCTTCCATTCACACGAATCCATTCCCAATACAGGGATGTCAATTCTCCTAATTTTTGATTCCCAGATTGCACAAAATAATTGATCAAATCAATTTGTTGATTCTCATTTACAAATGGAATGTTGACTTGAGTTTGAGCGAGGGAACGATAATCAAAGGGTTCAACACAGCGTCGTGGGATTAATTCTTTGTCCCAACTCACAAAGAATTTGTCTCCGTCCAAATCTCCACCGCTCATTTGTGAGGCAGCGGGTGGCAGCAGTTCTCCAGTTGTCGGGAAGACAATACAATCCACTAGATGGTGTAGTTCAGGTATGTCCACTGCTGTGAACTTTCGAATGTCACCTGACAAAATTAAAATTAGAAATTAATCTGAGACATTTAAAGTTTAAGTTTTAGCATTTGAGGGTATGGCAGAAGATCCCAACTCAGAATTGACTAATTTTTTTGTATTGCTGAATATCATTAAGACGTATTTTCACAGTGAATCACCCAATAGTAAAGTAGTGCATACGAGTGAACTATTTCTGCCGGGTAGGGCAATTGAGTTCATTGATCTTGTTGAAATATAAAAATTCGTTACCTGGATGTAAGCATGGATTTCGTCCAACCACAATGGGTCCTTCCAAAATCTCCGTGGCTAAAGATTGTTTGTCTGTCGTGTACTTCACGAAACACTGCCCCTCTTTTAATTTCCAAGAGTTATCATTCACTCCATACAAAAGTCTTGATTTGGGGATCATGATATGAACTCTTTGATTTCCATTCTTATCATAGAGTAAATTCATTTCATTGTACTGAGACTTTTTAATCTCAGCCCGTATCCACTGTTCATCATTTTCGAGTGAATATCCAGAATATCTCAATCTCCCCAATTTTCTCGACATTTTATAACGGCAACAATAGTTCAAAAACTCCATGGCCGTCTCTTTGTCTTTTTGTGCACTCATGATGTAATCAAAATATTCTTGGAGTTTAGTCATAAAAATTTGGTCAGGAATACCCAGGGTTGATAGAATTGAGATGAGTTCAGCATTCAAATGTGCAGGGCCACTCGCTTTAGAAAAATCTAGGACGTAGAGTTCATCCGAAGTACAATTTTGGAATTTTTGCATAGAATGTCGGAATGCGACTTTGTTTTCTGGGGAGCCGTTAATGCTACCCTTCACGGTAACCAGTGTACCCTTTTGACCTTGGTATCTGTACAATACATAAAATAATACATAAAAAATAAGAATGTCAATACACGTACAGTTAACTCTCCATATAGCGAACTCGAAAAATCCATCAAAATGTGTCCAATAAAGAGAAAGTTTAATAAACAGAAAGTGGAATAACAAAGAAGTGTATGCAAAGGGAGTTCTTGTGTCCCTGACATTCTGGTCGGTATAGAGAGATGTACTATATAGGGGAGGTTGATATATAGAGATTCCACTGTATAATGAAAAACAGGTATAAGATTTAAAACTTTCGGATATTTTCTCGTGTAAAATCACTGATAATCACAAATCCAAGAAAGTAAGGTAATGATGAAGGTGAAACAGTTTTAGAAAATCTCAGGAGAATTTTACTTCATTGAAAAAAAAATCAGTAAAAATAAAAGTGAAGGAATTTTAAGGAATTTTATGGAATAGTCTGGAATTTTCTTAATTTAGACTCACGCAGTGTGCAGATAGAAGGGGCACCGTGAAAACTGTCAAGGAATCTGTGGGATATTTAAAAACTTTGGACTTGTTCCAAGTACAAATCATCTTAGACTTTTCTTGTGTGTTGCTGATTACTGATTGGCTTTGGCTGACTCAGGTTGCTTGTCTCCGACTTCCGAAGTCACGGACGGATCAAGTTCTTCCAAAGGTCAAAGGGTATTCCAAGTGTCAAAATAAAATTTACCAAAATGAGGGTAAAACAACCTCATGCCATTTTAGTCTTCGTCTTCTTGTTCACTTTAATGTCCACTCCTTCCCTCACATGGACAAAAAAAGCGGATGAGAAAGCAGAATGGGCCAAGAAGGACATTAGAGATTTCAGTGACTCAGACATGGAAAGACTTTATGAGCAATGGGAGGTAAGGTCAAAAGGTCAAATTGTCTAAAATTTGGATACAATTTTTGCAATGCAAGCTATAGAAAATCGGTAAAATGGGGTTCTCGGTCTGACCAGAATGCAGAAATTAGAGTCAGAGTATGACAGAATCGGACCGACCATAGCGAAGCGGCTAGGATGGCTAAGTATGACACTAACTACAGTGGACCATTGTCACTTGCTGAAAGTCATTGGAAATGTCTGAAACTATTTTTTTCTGTTCTAAAATTTAGGAAGACGATGAGCCCCTCGAGCCGGATGAGCTTCCAGAACATAAGCGACCTCCAGCACCAGTTCCAAACTTTAATTTTGACAAAGTATGTTTTCCATGTTTTCTGTTTTCGTGCTACCGTACCAAATAACGAATTGTGAGTTCAATTTTCATTTTTTAGTATGACTGTTTGGAATGACAATTTTTTAATAGATGGGAGAATTCAAACCGGAAGACATTATGAAAATGACAAAGAAAGGAAAAACGGTCATGATGTTCGTGAATTTGGATGGGAATCCAACGAAACAGGAATGTGAAACTTTAACGGGCATTTGGCAGAGCTCCCTTAGGAATAATCACATACAGGCTGAAAGGTATTGAAAAAAGTTCATGACGATAGTCTCAAAATATTGTAAGACCGACAGAAAGATTGCATTTGATTTACGCAGTCTTTCGTCTTATATTGTAGGTATGTAATAGATGATGCTCGAGCGCTTTATTTATTCCATGACGGTGCTCAAGCTTGGGAAGCTAAAGATTTTTTCATTGAGCAAGAAGGTGTTCAAGACGTCTCCCTTGAAGGACAAAATTATCCAGGCAAAAAATCAAAATCCGTCAAGGAAAAACCCGATGCGAAATCTAAGTCTAAAAAAGAAGAGTTGTGATCTAGCTGGACGCTGGACTGGTGAAAATTGTGACTTAAAATTATTATTAGAATGAATGAGTATCGTCGTATCGTACAGGTAATGACCCAGTTTTGAGTGCATGCAAGAAATATTCAATTTGTTATGTTTGCGTTTGTTACACCAATAAGTTTAATTTCAACCTTTGAACTCTCGTCTCAGGAATGAATAATACAAAAAGAAATAAAAAATTGAGTTTTTGGCAACTAATAATTTAGATTTCTTCTCAGTCATTTAAGAACTAGTATTTCCATTTGTCGGAGTCTGTTTTTCCGACCTCCATTTCTTAATTAGATTTGCTAGCGCGACAGGGTCAGCACCGTCTTCAATCAATCGAATACAAGTTCCAAGGGCTTGACCGTGAAGACCACAATTTAAAATCTCTGACATTTCACGGATAATTCTTAAGGCTTCTTTCGAGTCCATTCGTCTTCGATTCGCTTCCTCTTCAGTCAGAGGGGCATTTGATGATTTTGAACTTGGGGCTCTGTTTTCCATATCTTAGAAATCTGCAAAATTAAAAAACAAGTTAAAGACAAAACGGTGATACAATGGGATGGGGTGGTCGGTCGGTGCGCGGTGGTGCTGTGAATTGAATTACATAGAATGTGTAATTTCCACCAAATGACGTCATAACCGAAGTCATCGCTTAGCTCTTAAGAATATTCAAAATAACAACCTCGACTCGGTACATTCACGATTCAGATTAGTACAAAAATACAGTCAACTACGCTAAACGTCAAGCAATAACCATGGACTTAATTTAAAAAATATGAATGTAAAATACCCAACATTTCCAAAGGAAAAAAAAAGTATAAACATGCTTTCAAGAAAAAACAGCCAACACAATTACCTTTTATTCTGGGCGTGATATGGTCAATGGGTTTAGTGTAACAGTGCAAACTCTTTACTCCAGTTTTTAAGAAAATTGACAACTATCTAAATAAAATCTAATTTCAAAGATCCAAAATCCGCCAATTTGATTTGTGAACAGAACAGAAGTGTGTTTTTCGCGCTGAAGAAAAGTCATTCAGAAATCTATGCCTTGCAATATCCCAACCAAGAAAAACTTGACAAAAATTTAGGCCTTTTTTTTCTTTGTAATACCACCCTATCTTTGTGGCATTTATCATCACTCAAGTAAATTGACCGATAAAACATGGTCATCCAACATGTGAATATAAAAAACCATTAAAGTCAACGTAATGGAATAATGGGTTTGTTTCCTCCATTGCGCTTTGTGCTATCGAGGGAATAAGAAAGGATTTATTCTCTGGGTATCGAGTGACAAATATCGATACTTTAGTATAGATTTTCTCCAAAAATTATAAAAAATAAAATTTACACGTATTTATGCAAAGTAGTATGTAGTAGTATTCTTTCGAGTTACTCTCATGGAACGCATTAATGATTATCCATTTAAATTTTATAATTTATAAACTTCATATATTATATATAGCTGAGCATATAAGTTTTTAATGATAATACGGATGAATAATACGGATATGATAATAACAATATTTGGTATTATTTAACTACTAGTAGTATTCAACTTAGTGGTTAATTACTACTCACAATTAATGGAGATCGTGTTAAAAACGGAGAGATAGTGCTACAATGTGATGTTCAGAATTTCCTTTATCGGCAATTTCTTGACAGGTACCGTGTGACGTTGTTCAAGTCATTTTTTGATAAAAGTTGTTCTTTTATAAAAATTGTTCAGATTTATCAACAAGTCCATTCAAGGTACATACTCGGGACTCGCATATCGGGAGACTCGGACCCAATGCACACTTGAAATAAATAATATCTCTCGCAACATTTTTAGCAATGTACTATGAGCAGATGTAACTTTTGAATAAGTTAAGATAAATAGCTAAAAAATTGCATGACTCGTCACTGCCGAGTGCCGAATCTCTTCTTGTCGCGAGCCATGACAGTTAGTTTGCAATTTTGAGTTCATAATATTAGTTCTTCTGTGCTCTCTTCAGTTTACACGCATTTTGGTTCAACTTTATAGTAAAAAATAATGGCTGACGTGATTGAGTGTTCAATTTGTATCGAATTCTACTCAGGTATTTTTCAAATGACAATATCTAGTCATCATGAATCAGTAATTGATTGTATTTTAATTGTAAAACAGAGAGTGAAAATGATTACTTTGTACTCACTCAATGCGGACATCTTTTCCATAAATTGTGTATTGATCCAGTTTGTCGGAGAGGGGATCTCTCGTGAGTGTTTTTAGATGCAAAATTGATTTCACCATACTAAATAAGTCAATCTAAATATATTACTTCTTTTGTAGCTGTCCGTATTGTAGGATACCGATTCAAGAAAGAAGATTGACACGAGCCAATTGCATACAACCGATGAAATGGTATGAGAACTAAGGACTCACTAGTTAGTAAGATCAGAAAATAATATAAGATTTTGTCGTTATATGGCCAGTTACATGTGAGATAAATCCTTCACTTATACAGGGTGTGTAAAAAAGATTGAAGGTTTGAGGTTTAGGTTAGTGTTCGTTGTTTTTTAGCAATAATTGCTAAAAAAAACATCGAACGCTAACCTATGGACCCAATGCAATTAGGTTAACCGAGTTACGCTCGATCCGGGTACTCCGACAAGGCGACATTTGTGTCATTTGTGTTTTTTGTGTGAGACACACGATTCCAACCTCCCCTGTAAACCCATAAGCATAAGAACACAAGATGGCTACCACTGTAATGCATATGCAACCGCACGATATAGGTACTCAGACCACGTTAACCATGATTCTAGTACTCAGATCAAGTATTGTTAGTTTAGCACGCAGTATTCCGCCGATTCATTTAGTTTCATTTCATGGTGTTATAGCTTTCTTGTATGTAGTTTCCCAGTCGAAATCATCAAAAATGATTGCACCATGCTTGGCAGCGTCAAACTTCTTGAAACCTCCTTCGTTCTGAATAACCACATACTGCAAAGAGAATGAAGTCTATTTTAGTACCAGGATCCGGTCAGTCATGAACTTGGTACCAGGATCCAGTGACTCTGGAACTTGGTACCAGGATCCAGTGACTGATAATACTTACATGGTCCTTAAGCATCGCCTTAATGTACTCCGACTTTCCTAAGCCGGTGTCCCTGTAAATCCAAACCGTGAACGTGCTTAGAATGTTTAGACCAATCGGTCCCACTTTGAAATCATCAATGGTACAGCGTTTCTAATAATTAGGTCACTAACAATTATTGTTAAATCCATACTACTAAGTATGTGGTATCTAATCTAAGCAAATGACAAAGTCTGGCAAATAACTGAAAACTGAGTCGGTGAGGTCGGTGTAGAGAATACTTTCCCTGAATTATTGTTGGATTTTTTGAATTTTTTACTATTTCGAAATGTTTTGTAGTGTCACAAAATTTAAAATCACTGTTTATTGGTGACATTGGCGTCGGGAAGACATGCCTCGCCAGAAGATATGCAGTAAGTTTTATTAATGACGCACAGATGTACAGGATGCTAATGATAACTGTAGTTAGTTGCGTTGAGAATATGATAAGGTGTTTTATTTTAGGAAGGACTCTTGAGAGCGAGGAAATGACTTTGTAAGTTGAATTCGAATAGTGCATGAATATTCAAAATATAACTTTGAATTTTGCGTTGTTTGTTACACAATTACAGTGGGCGAAGCAAGTGCAAGTCGGGGAAGAGAATGTCAGCTTATCTATCGTATGTCTCTGTCGCCCATACATTTAATTGTGTCCACGAAAAGAGTACTATAAAATTTATATTCCAAACCAATACAGTGGGACACAAGTGCACAAGAGAGATGGAAAGCTTCCGTAACTCCACAATACTTAAGAGGATCGCAAGGTGTGATTATTGTTTACGATACGAAGCATACACAAAGTCTTTGCTACATACTAATATGTGGTATGACTTTGCAAATGAATACGCTCCAGAAGCTGTCAAAATTTTAATAGGAGCAAAGGAAGACATGGAAACGTGTTCATGTGGAGAACGGACATCAGATTGCGTAATACCGACGGAAGCTCGAAAAGAAGTAGATAATTCTTTCTCTGTTAATTAATTCAATCACACGCTAAGAAGGTTTTCAGTTTTCTTGCAAGAATCAGATCAAGTGAATACCCCACTTGTAATATGAACGATACATTACAGGACGAACAATACGCACGACTTTGGCGGATCTGATTTTTACATGTGAAATTGGTTCCTTATAAAACCGGATCCCAAATCCCAGTTACTTTCACCAAATCATTATACACTAAGTGCAAGTATTGCACATTTTTTCTATAATTTCATTTCGTTTCAGGAAATAGCTCGAAGTCTTGGACTTTATCGTTTTGAAACATCAGCAAAGACAGATCACAAT
The DNA here is from genome assembly GCA_034698835.1 of Protaphorura tricampata. Lineage (NCBI taxonomy): Eukaryota > Metazoa > Arthropoda > Collembola > Poduromorpha > Onychiuridae > Protaphorura > Protaphorura tricampata. The sequence goes on from JAQGCB010000468.1 coordinate 15,357, forward strand.
GTGGACATTGCATTCCGTACAATGGTTGGACAGATTTTACAAAATCGATATTTACTTCGTGAAGCAAGATTAGCCAATGCGCGAAGATTTGTCCCGGCTCAAAATGAACCGGACCCAGAGCCCGAATCTTGTTTTAATTGTAGATAAAAATATGTTCATAAATAAATGACAAACACAATCACAAAGTTGATAGAAATGGAATTGTCGAACTCAGTGTGTTAATTTGTCCTAGTAATTGAACTTTTTTATTTAACAAGTAACTTTCATTGTATGCCTCTCTCGCTTTCTTTACTTGAAAGAAAACTAGATCTTCTTTCTTTCAGATTATAAACTGCCATTTTCGTTTTTTTAATCCAGCCACGTACTGTAGGAACAATCGAACAAAGAATTGGGCTGTCATTAATTTTTTTTTATAATGACCACAAACATGGGTTAGACAACCGACTCTTCTGCCTCGCTACCCAAATTCCGAGAGCCTTTAAGTCAATCACGTTGCTCGGATATCGGTTTGATTATCCCTTCACATTCTTAGTCCTACTTCCTAGTAGGAGTCTCCTCCTCTTAGTCCAACCTTCGCATTACTCTGTAAAATTAATTGCACTATTGCAATGCAAACGTTAATTCCCATGTGTCATTCCAGATCCCAGTAATCCAATCTTGCACCCGATAGTCATACATACTGCGAGATGTGTCCTGAAATACTGCGAGATTTTCTTAATTTTTATGAAAAATGCGGAAATAAAAATTAAAACTGCGACGTGCCCTAATGCCCCAAACTGCATGAACTACAATCAAACCTGAATATTGTTCAGTAATTGGCTTGAAAACCCTGCCAGACGTCACTCACTTCAACTTCAACCGTAATATTACAAAACAAACTCATCAATTTGATGATTGTAAGGTAAAGTAACGCTTATCACAACTGTCAGTTGATATTTCTTTTACTATTGGCGACCCTTCATGGCGCCTTGGGACGGAACTTGGCAATTGGCATCCTGTTTTTGTTTTTCATCTAGTGCCAATTTTGGATTTTTTGGGTTACGGACAGCGTCAGACTTGTTTACCAAATTATGCAGGAATCTCCCAGCAAATCTTGTCATTTTGTCATAGTTCTTTAAGTTAAATTAAATTAGATCTGACGTGATCTCATGACCTCCGTTCGTGTCTGGGTTAGTAAGTTGAGTTCATCCATTTGATTTAATTTCTCTAATGTAATTGTAGGGACGACAATGGTGTGAAGAAAAAATTCGCAATAATTACCTATTCCCATGCGGTAGTCTAGTCGGTTCGTCGTTGGGTTTTGTAACTGTATTGTATTACCAACACTTAATTCTTTGTTGAATGAACCAACAAAATGCAGTGTTGAATACGAAAACGATATTCAAGAACCAAAATGTCTACCGCATCCAACTGTCAAGTAGTTGACAATTTCCTTTTTAGTACAATAAATTAGTCAGCGGGCTAGTCAGCTCAACAGTCACAGCTTCACCTGCAGAAAATGTGGAAAAGTTGACAATTTTGTGGAAATAAATCACAAGTGCTACTTGCTAATTTTCACTTCTTGTAGACAGACGAGCGACAAAACTTTATATTTGTCACAGGTCAATTGTCAAATCAGACAAAATGGTCAATTTCCATCCCTTCAGGTTCAGCTTCACAATTAATATCGTTTCTTCGTACAACCGAGCCTAATTTTTCCATATGAGGTTTTCGAAATTGCAACAAATCCTGTCTAAAAAGTCAACTACTGCATTCATGTGTCAATTTTGTTAAAAAATTCCTAAACATGAAAGAGCTAGAAGTTTTCAATAGGAAGAGCATTGCCATACCAGCTTTCTAGATAATGGACATTGTGGTATTCTTTGACAAATGCTGATATGGCGTAGTGCCTGCGTGGCCTGAGACAGGAATCACTTGACTTGATTTTAAAGCAGTGCTGAGTCAGTGAAGATTTGTAAATTAATGTTGTATTTTCAGGAACCGCTTTTCCATTCATGAATTCTATTGTTCAGTTCGCAAATGAAGAAGGGAGACAATGCGCTAAAAAGCAAAGGAGTTTTGTCAGCAGGGCAGGGATATTTAGTGTGACACCAGAAGGTCAACCAAGTAGAATTATTGGATAATTTGTCAAAGAACTTGTTGCTTAGCTGTTAAATTTTTTGGATGCATGGTTAGAGTAGAGTAGAGCCCGAAGTCATACGATGTTAGAACTTAACACTACCATCCAGCATGTACTTTAGCCCTAATGTCTAAAATTCAACTTGTCTTTTTATCTTCACTTGCTTCAGTTAACACCTTTCTGATCAATTAAATAAAACTGGAAGGATTCAATTAAAATTCTTACGATTTTTATTTAACGGCTATTCTTCAATGAATCTCTGACCGCTGATCCAGTCAGGTAATGATTGTTTAATGAATTCTGAATTTAATGGACGTATTTTAATGTGTTTCCACGTGCTGTATGCTGTACAATAGTAAGCCAAAAGTATTTGGATTTAGTGGAAAAAATAAAGTTGTCTACATGCGAAAGGCAGGCCCAACTTAAAAATGCACACCGTTTTAGACTTGTCGGTGCATGATAATAAAATCCAATAAAAGACAAACATTTCACGTGTATGACCTTTTGAAATGCAAGTTGTCAAGAAAGCAATCACATATATCGCCGCAGGCTTTGAAAAATTAAAGTGACTGATTAATTAAGAATAAATGTCTCAGGATTTTACGCACGTGTGCCTTGTTTAGATTTTTTCTTGTTTGCATACAAATAATGTTTATGAATGCTAATTGTCAGTCCGTCGGTTAGCCAAAATTAGTCAAAATTAGTAAAGCTAAATCGAACTGAACGGTGAAATCATCAGAAATTCAACAACATATAGGAAAACACACATCTAAAGTTACCCGATTTCTGTCAATTTTTGAGAGTCAGAATCAGAACTGGGTAATCGCAATAAATCCTAAGTAAATACAAAGCACCGTACGTTATGCTGAACCTCTAATTGAAAACACTGGGAGTCACGCTCTGATATGATGTCTTTTGTAATTTAGACATTGTCATTTGTCCTTCCCGTGCTTTGTTGACTTGATTATTCATCGTTCAAAGTTCAAAGGTCGGTTTGAATAGACAAACAAAGAGGAGACATTTTTTTTATTCCAAAGCAATGAAATGCAATAATACACCCTCGCTCAACACGACCTTCACCTTCACGGTTTTCCAGGACTTGCTAAATCGTACAAAAGTTAAAATTAGATTCAATTTAAATTCCATGTTTTTGTCTCTTACAAATTACAGTCTTTCCGTGTTTTCACACTAAATGAGACACGCCTTCAACCACCTCAACAATGATAACGTTATCCAAAATCTTAATAAATGTAAAGTGTTGACATCCTAATTACATTCGTACACCCACTATCTCATAATTTCATGTGATGAGTCGTTGTTTGTGTAAATGCTATGCTTTCATGTGTCGTCTGAACTTATCTTTACACTCATTAAAGTACAACCACGCACTCAAACTTTTTCCTTGTTTCCATTACAATCATATTAACATTTTTCACACTTTTAAGTGGTTTTTGTGACAGGAATTATTATCTTAAATATTCAGACGAATTTAAATGATTAGGAGCAAGTTTTTATTGTCGTCCGCAAATACTAACGCTGATGCCATATATCACCGTGTTCTCATTTTTTACGAATTTTGTACGTATTTGCTACATTTTTTGCGTGATTTACATTAGCCAAGTCGCCAAAAACAACAACGCATCGTATTTCCAGGTGTTGGGTATACCGTGTATAGTATTTAAGTATTTTTGTTAAAAAATGCAAATTAATTCTTAAAGTAGTATATTGTGCTGACTGACTTCATGCGAGAGATGAGCACTCAATTCTGAGTGAGTCAAAATGGACTGTCACCCTGTCACTTCCAAATGGAATAAAAAAAATACAAGACCACCTAAGATTTTTCCGTAGTATATGAACTGAATGAACAATACTTTTTGGTGTTCGCATCGTAACTCTGTAGTAGTAGTACCTGTACTGTGCATAATATGAGAAGGAAGACAAGCATGGACAGTATTATGGGTCTGGGTTCGCCAAAACTATAAATATTTGTCATTCGTCACGCTTATCTGGTATAAAAATTAAGTTTAGGTTGAAGAAAAAATCACAAACATTCACTACCAGCGAATAGCAATAAAACAACTTTTGCTGTATGGGCACGTGATTGTTAGTTATTTTCCTATCAAAAAATTTGTGAATACATTATTTTGGTACATAGTAATTAACATGTTGTCAAATCCGGGGAAGTCAACCAAATCGAATCAAGATAGATTAGTGACCTTCTGGGAATGTGGAGAGCCCATAAATAAGTTATCAATCACAGATGTGTCTCGAATTCTTCATTTTGTCAATTATATCATAATTTTGTCGTGACAATGTTTGTCCACTATCATTGTATCACTGGTTGCGATAAAAAAGATGTGAAAAAAATGACGATGAACCAAATAAACGCGTCAGAAATAATCGTTGGTCATTAAAAATACACATATTTCTCGTGAGGTCAACACTTTGTTGTTGCTGTACTTACATTATACAGAATTGCATACAAAATGACTAATAATTTTTAAAATGATGGCATCAGATACTTAACTAGTACACGTTTAACCATAAAACTTAATTAAATTTTTGTGAGTTCTGGATATTGTTAGTTTAAACCGGCTTTACGACATAAAACAATTCCAGGGGTTTTTCTAAAACCCAGATTTAAGACGAGAAACATCGGGGGAGTCAATTCGATTGTACAAACTGCTGGCAATAAATAACCATCTCGATATTTGGCACGTCTAGCCCATGTTATTCAACAAGATTTAGTTTTAAACATAGTTTTTCTGAACAGACGCAACGCTTGTGGTAATTACAAGCAATTTTCCATTATAGATGTCTCATCGTGTGGTAAACACTACGATTTATTCGGTTTATAACCAGAACAAGAAGAAAGAATTTATACCCAAATTTTCAATTACTTGCTACATGGTTTGAGATTTTATGTCAAATCCACAATCCACACCTGACCTGCCTGTCTGTCTGTATCACCAAATGCAACGATCTTTGGGAAGATCGCAAGCAACAGAAATCAAAAGAGGTTTATGATAATGCATCCTGGGAATGAACACGATTTTCCCATCTATAGCATTTATAATTTTTTTGTCTCATCAATTTGTTGTACGTAGTACAAATTAGTATCATTTGCATGAAATTAGTTTCTTTTAAAAAGCCGCTGATGTCATCATGACACACTCATGCGATAAATAGTTCAGGTTGGGAAAACATAATCTACCCACTTGTAAACAACAATAATTGTCAACAGGTCACGGTACGATTCTAATCTTAATATTACAGGTAACTCGGTTGAATAAAATACATATGTATATCCCCGCATCCGGCTCCTTTCGAATCTTCAGGTTCCATAATTCTGAACAGGGTAATAATATTTACTTGCTTACAACGCATATACTCTGCTATGATAAAAATTATCCTGACGTATGACACAAACATCAAACTTTATGGGAAACCAGAATTTGTTTAGACTCGAATTCTTTTTACACAAAATAAAAGTTGACAGAACATTCAGTAATTTTTACTGACCACCCAATATCGTGTGCCAAGAACGTGTCCGGAATTATTAAAATCAAGTACGATTGGAGTGATACGTCATGAGCAAAAACAGAATTCCCAAGAAAACCAATTTATTGGTTGGCGATTTTCAGTATTATTTCGGTGTTACCAGTTACCACCCTTATGATCGCACAGAGGTGACGTGATTCATAACGTTGAAGAAAGCGAGGTAAACTTTCAATATAGAATTATAGATTAGATAAATTTATGAGCCACCATCTCCCTACTTTCTTTGTCAAGATTCATCATTACTTTTGAGTCCGCGGTTATATTTTACGTATCTTTCCATTATTTTCCTCAGAAACTTCCGCTCTATACATGGAAGTTGTTTTCTCTTCTTTTTGACAGATCAACAATTGAGGGGACTACTAAAAAACTCCAAACGCACGTAAAAATATGTAGCCGGAATTGATATAGTCAATGGAGGAGGTGATTGTTGTCACCAAAGTCGTAAGGTGTAAGTGCAATGTTGCTTTAAAATATCCATGTACGTCTTCCGTCATGATTGATATGCCGACCAAAACGGTTTCTTGCTTTTATTTCGCTTACACATGAATTGTCAATAAGTTCCACTTCACATTAATGCCTGTGCTGAAAGTGGTTTACTCGACTGGCCCAACGAGTATAAGTTCCAACTCGGCTTTAGGAGATTGATCGTTGCAGAATACATGTTACAATTCTTAGCACAGTCGGAGTCATAAAAATTCCTTTTAGGATTTCTTCTAGATTTTTTCAGGATTAGGACAATTAAATATGCTCCCGGTGTTTATTGATGGATTGATTCAAGATATTTTTAACTCCTCTACTAGGTAGGTCAGTGCTAGTAAACAAATCCAAACTGGCCGAAAATTTCAAAGCCTTTAGCGATCAGAGTATCCCATAGTAACACTTCGGAATTCAAGTAGACCCTAGCTCCCATTTATAGTGATCACAGGAGCAATCAGCTCTCCCATGTACTCAAAATGTAAACAAAGCCTGTGA
>JAQGCB010000469.1:0-22003 GCA_034698835.1 Protaphorura tricampata
CATGTGCATTTTTCAACCCATGATTGATGCGGTTAGTCTTTACTTTACCTCCAATTCACTGAATACTATCTATGAAAAAGCTAGTAAGCGAACACCCATAAAATTTTGGCCGTTTATTCCTCGTTACAGTCTGAACTGCTACAATGCTTCAGTGCAACGGACTTGGAGACTTTGGCATTGGAAGTCCATTACAAACATTACTTTGCGAATGAATTCATACTTCGGCCTGGGACATTGGGTTACAATATTTTCTACCTTTCTTCTGGAGTTGTTCAGGTACATATGCAGTTTTCTAAGAATTTTGAAAATGTTATCGCATTTTATGGTAATGATTTTAATTAATTAATTATAATATAATATATATTTAATTATAATATTTAATTACTTTGTAAAGATAATGAGTGAAGAAGACCCGAGCATCTCGATTCTAACTTTGAGCAAAGGAAGTTTAATTGCAGAATTAAATGGGATTTTCCCAACACTCCGTCGTAATGGAGTCAAAACTCAAACTCCGTGTGATATATTGAGATTGAACTATCAGAAAATTATTGACATTGCTCGACACGATCAGGACACATTGAGGAAAATGAGTAAAATTCTAACAGTGAGTGTTTGCTGCATAAAAAAAAATGTTTTTTCTTGTTAACTAATAAATATTTGCTACCATTATCAAAATTAAATTAAAGGATCGGATGTTTTGGATGGCTCTACAAATTGAGGCTAAACATAAGAAGGATGAGGCAGAAAAGGAAAGATTAGAAAGTAATGTATCGGAAACTCGAAGAAGTGCTACATTTGAAGGACAATTGGGTGGACCTGACTTTGATGACTTGAGTCAAAAAGATGCAATGGAGGCACACTTCAAACATCGACGTTTTACAATTGCTCATAATATTAAAAATTGGCGGAAAAGATCAGAAGTCGAAAGGTTGATTTATTTTTCTTGGAATTTGGCGAAAAGTGAGTAATGTATTTCTGGCTTAATAGGACCTACTTCACTGGGGCCCAATTCATGAGCGTTCTTGCTTGGGTAAAATTTTACAAAGACAAAAAACGAGTGGATGGAAAACGTGACTCAAAATTTGCTCAAGTCTTCTTTGAAATGCACAAAAATTTCAGGAATCCAGCGTCCAATGCCATGTATAAAGTTATTTCGGTAAGTTCAATAAAATCAGGCCATATTTTACGACATCTGACCCAACGTAGCGGTACCCGCGAAAAATTCACTTGACTTTCTCTTTCCTAACTTTTAGGGAGTACTACCACCAAGCTATGTCTGTGATCGACTAGTCATCTCAAAAAGTGCATTACCTTACACACTTTGGGACTCCTTCGTTTTCTGTGTAATAATTTTCTACAGTTTAATCTTTCCATACGAATTGGTTGTGGCCACACCTGAGTATTGCTCAGGAATCAACACTTATGTTGAAGTCGTGTACTATTTGGATGTCATTCTTCGACTGTTCATTTTCTATGATCCGAGCGGTACGTTCTTATCAGTACGCAAATGAATTACTCGTTTGGTATGGTAGCAGTGTGTCTGAAATGTAAGGCAAACTTGTTGAATTGAAACGTGTGCAAAAGTATCCAGTTAACTACGAAGGAAAGAAATGTATGTAAATTGTGTGCTTCTTATTCCAGAGATGGCCCCTCTCACGACAGTTCTAGCCCACATAGTCCATGAGTTTCGGAATGTCGATATTGTATTCGACATAATCGCTATCCTTCCTATTCATCATTTGGCGTATGTAAAAGCAGAAACTTACAAGCACTATCTGTATTTTCGTCTTCATATGCTCATTTTCAAGTTTATCAAGGTCAGTAATTCGTAATTAGAATTCTTTACTTTGTTAATGTTTAAAATATACCGGTAGGAATCTATGGTTGTACATATTTCTAGTTTACATTATTTCATTTGTTAATGTTTAAAATATATAGCTAGAAATCTACTGGTTGTTCATATTTCTAACATTTCTGTTATTGGCAATGTTTGTACTTGCTTTTGAACCATTGACAAAATTTTGGCCCACATTGTAACAAAATTCGATACTTTTTAGAACTATGTATTTTGTATATGTTTAGTATATGAGCAACCGTAGATATTTTGACCAACTTCCTACTACTGGGTCCAATCGTTTACAACTCTCATCCAATGGTTTTTATAGCTTTTAAAACGTTTCCGTAAGTGGGAGAATGATGTTACGACTCTCCAGACATTCATTCGGATTTGTAAGCATGCCGTCTTCATTTCCGTCTATATATTTTGGCTCGCCAGTGTATTCTGTTCATTCGGATGTCCGTCTTACCCGTAAGTCCGGAGGCAGCACAGAACAAAGACTACTAGAGACCGAGATTGTATTTTTAAAAATTCATGACACCCATTTATGTCCCACTTAGGGATTGTAAACGGAAGCCTGAGAATGAGACAACTTGGGTGGACAAGTTCTTTACGATTGAGTCTGTATTTGGGAATTCTAGTCATACCCAAGACAATTTTACCTACGCTTTTCCATTGTCCCTCTACTGGGCTGTGTGTATTACGTTTGGGATTGGATTCACGTAAAAAATTTACTATTCTACTATGCACTATTTATTCTATTCAGTGAATAAAATGGAATTCTAACTACTTACACTTACACCAACAGAGAAAGCATTAATCCATCCACCCGTAGAGAAACTTCCTGGCAAACAATTGGACTCCTTTTTGGTTTTGTAATGTGTACATATTTTTGTGCTGACTTGGCGTCTAGTCTAGCTGGATCTTCAGAAAATAAGTATGTAATAGTTTACACTAAAGTACAGGGTGATTCATAACATATTTTTATACCCCATGCAGTCAAATTGGAAAAAGTAAGCATAGCACCTATGTAATCTTTTGAAGTAATTTTGAAATCTCATGGAATTATTCATGAAAAAAATGAATAAAACGTTATGAACCACCCTGTACTTTATTACTTACCTTTGTGTGTGTGTGCAATCTCATCCCCCCATTTAGAGAGAAGAAGAAAATCGATTCGAAAGAGACATTTAAAATAATTTCTTCTCATCCATTCCCACAGGAGTCACCATCAGGATAAAGCCATTTGGTTGGATCATTACTTAGACGACGCTTTGATTGAACTCAAATTGATTGCACGAGTAAATCATTACCTCTCGGTTCAATGGCAGATTTTACGTGGGATTAGCTCAGACACTACACAAGCCATTGGATTTTTATCTGTATATCATACAATGTACACAGAGTTGGTTGTACACATTGTGGCCGAATCTTTGTTTCGGACGTATTATTTTCAGGTTGGTTGAGAAATTACGAAATGCCGGAAATACAGCACATGCAACGATGACATCTATGATTATTTTTTATAGAATATGGACACCGATTTGGCAAGAAAATTTTGTCTCGCTGCAAAAATTGTTGTGATACCGCCAAACGAAGTTGTCATTTTAGAAGGTGATCTGATTAGAAGAATGTACATAATGCGCAGGGGTTACGTCGAGGTATTATGCGTATGATTTTACGTAAGGTTTTAATTATAGACCGATTTTGAACATTTTAAAATGATGGTACAAAATATTAGGTATATTTTGGAGACTCTAATTTAAAATTGGATGTATTGACGACTGGTCAAAGTTTTGGAGAAGTGAATATGATTTACGGAATTCCATCAAAAGTTACAGTTCGAACATTGACTTATGCCGAAATTATCATCATTGATCAATCTGCATTTGAAACGTTCCTTCCAACTTCAAAAATCCATGGAGATGAATTTACGAAATTGTTACAAAGGCCGGAGGCTGTTGAGGTAATAAACTACAAGGACAGGACCCATATGCAGAAAAAACGGTCTTAAAAATGGAACAAAAATTAATTTCTGCTTGCACTTAATTTTCAGAAATTCCAAGCCAGCCTAGAAATCCCAGACACTCCAGAAATTCAACAAATCAAACGAAAATACCGTTTATTGTCCAAAGGTCAACCTCAGATCCGCCTGTTCCGACGGAGACGGCGGAAGGATGAGAAATCCCCACATTTTGATGAAAGTTATTTGAAAGTTTACAAGAACAGGAGTTGGCTCAGGTCAATTTTTTAACTGTCAATGTCAATCTTGACAAGCAATCCTCCCTTGCCGCGAATATCATAACTGATTTTTTGTTTAACAAATCATTCGACAGATTCTTTCTCCTCCCGCTCACTTTTCTGCCGACAGGACCCGCACTCCGAGTTTGGGAAACGATTCGTTTACTGGCTGCCGCTGGAATTATGTTCTTTGTTCCACTCTTAGAAGCCTATCCTTTGGCAAAGGAAAAATATAAAAACTACATTTACATCCTGGACTCGATCACATTCATTGACATGTACGTCACGTCACGCCCAGTTAACTTTTTATTTTAACTTTTCTCTTCCTTGACGGGAGAAACTATGTAGAATTCTTGAAGAAGACGATTCTAGAAGGGACAAAGAAGGCAATCGTAAGAATGCCGTCTTTAAAGCGACCTTTCTCATATTAACGAGGGGAGGACATGAGGTGGTAAACGTTCAAAATTCTAAGCCCTTTAGCCAACACTTGTGTATTTTCAAGAGGTTCTTCCTGGATTTCTTCCGAGTTCCTAAGTTTTTGGAGCTTCGAACACCAGGATCTCCCTTTTTTTTTGCATATGAATATTTCGCTAACAAATTTGAAATGAATCCTGCCGAGACAGGGATATAACTTTGTCCTAATTTTGTGCAAAATTTGCAAAAGCGCGTTCGTCGTTTTTACCACCTCAAAACTCTGCAATTTCTTCAAAGACGTAGATTGTAGGGCCTGAAGGTTAATACAATTCTCCATTCCTTCTCCTTAGTCAGTTGTCTTTCTAGTATCGTATCGTTTCGTATCACAAGAAGCTCTAAACCTCTGAGGAGTAGGCAAAAGATAATAAATCTTCTCTGATTCACTTTTCGTGCCATCCTAAACGGCAGGGAGGGATATTGCATGGTGTCTTTGGTTCTTTCTTGTCTTCCCATGGCCCCATGGCCATGGCCATGCCTGTGCCGTGCCTTAGAGAGACAAGACATCCCCAAAAACTTTCATTAAAAAGCCTTTGCTTTTCCTCGAAAAGAAACTTCATTTGACGGGGGACGCTCGATATTTTGTGTCTTGTGTCTTCTGTTCTGTTCTATTCTGTCTCCTTTTTCCTTTTTATTTGAAAAGGTGTAAAGTTTCTTCTCTTTCCTATGTATCTTTCCTGGAATAGTATGTATTCCTATGTATATGAAATGATCCTCCCTTTTGTTTTTCACTCTTTTGGCCGGCCCCACCAGGATAATCCGGACCCATGTTGCTTACTATGACTCAAAAACTAATGAACTCATCACTCATCCTCTCATGGCTGCCAAAAATTACCTCAGCTCTGGATTCCTAGCAGATTTGATTGGGAGTCTCCCAGTTTACTTAATTATTGATACTATCTTCAAAGCTTCTCCGTACGTGGTCTTTTCTACTATAGTACATGTGTATTCTTAATTCAATTATCCAGCAGTGCAGTAGTCCTGCTCGCCTGCCAATCTCATTTTCCTTGCATGTATGTATGCATTTCATTTTCAGTTTATTTGTACATACAGAATCAATGAGTCCATTTTGGCCTACTTATTCCGACTAAATCGTCTCATCTTGGTCTACCGAATTTGGGGGTTCTGTATTTACCAAAACTCTAAAATTCTCAATAGACGAACTCTTTGGAGGTATTTTGCATATGTACATTTTCTTTGGAATTCAACAGTTGAGATTCAATATAGACGATTCTTCTGACAAATTTTATTTAGAATGTTGGAATTGGCTCCATTATTTTTTTTCCACGCACATATCATGGCTTGTATTGCATCTGTATTGGCCTGTCCTTCCACCATTGAGACTCAAAGACTTCATCCCAGATGTTACCCGAATACATGGATCATGAGAGGAAAACATCCAGGTAAGCCCAAAAAATTTAATTTGAAAATCTAATTTAAAAATTTAATTTAAAATTCGATGCCTAGCAATCACTTCGTCCACGACACGTCCTCTGACCAGTTTTGAAATCTACACATTTTCATTCTACTACGTGGCCACTACATCTGTCGGTTGTGGATTTGCTGACTTCCGTCCTGCAAATGAGTCGGAACGGACATACTCAGCTTTCATGTTCTTTTGTGGTGAGCGAGTTTTTCAGTTTGCATTTTGCATTATATTGATGATCAGTGAAAATATCAGGAGACGACTCCTCTGATTCACTACCAATTATTTGTGCGAAAAGAATCCAGTCGTATCCATTTCCAAATGATATATTTGTTTTTAATGGTCCATTGAACATACAAATGATACATGGCCGTCATTCCATCCATTCCATTCCATTCCAAAGGTTACAACCTATTTTTTTCACAGACTGCGAATATTTTTACTTCCATGGACTATAAAATAGCACATTTAGCAAAAGAGTTGAGAAAATTTTGATTTAAAGGTTTACTCTCTAGATGCGGTTGCGGTTCATGTGGAGATTTAATGGGGTTCTTAGGAAAGATATGGCTGGGCGGGTTAAGACAGTTCACAGCCTTAGTTTACTGCACAATATGATTTACAACCTAATTCGAATGAGACATTTTGTTACAAACACGTAGTGGTGGTGGTGGTGGTAGTGAATTTTTTTTTTAGTTGGTGGTATGTCGAGTTGTTAATTTTAGGCCGAGGGGTTGACATTCCTCTTTTGCAAATGTGCGGATTAAAATATGTAAAATAATGAGGGAAGAGGAAATTTTATTTCGAGAAAGGCGTCAAATAACTATCCAAGCCCTGGAATGGTATGTTGGCATGCTCATTGGTCGTCTTACGTTCCAGACACTTCCACTACTGGTTTGAAATTGGCTTAAGGACATGGATCGCTTTCGCTTATTCCGGAAATAAGCCTACGACTAAACATCGTGTTCATGTCATGTCTTGTTTGACTTCTGAAGTGAAGTATCACTAATAGTATTCGGTTGTTCATGTGGAAGTACTAATCTAATAACTTGGTACGTTGTTGTTAGGAGAATCGTTGCGTTGCTTGCATGGTACAGTACAAGCAGATGGGGGAATGGAACGGTGAAATATTCTTTATGTGTCTCATGTGTGCATTTTGGGCGTGGTAGTTTAGGAGTAAGAACAATTTTCTAATGCTATGATGGCTATATAGGTAAGAGTTGAACGTTGTGCTGCATTATACGTTAGGTTTGAGTGAAAGTAGAATTGTTAGATGTAAAATCATATGTGAGTGAATTTCGGCTAACATTTATGATACGGTTTTCCTAAGCATACTTACCTTATATTTCAGGTGAAATAGTCAAATCAGGTATTTCGTTATGGAAATTTGAATTTTGAAAATATTTTTAGTTTTAGCAGCCATTACCAGTAATGGGTCTAGTTTTAGTATTAAAAATACATACAAAAATTTTAATTTTTACCTGATTCTTTATGCTACCTGGGGCAAAACCTTACCCATTATGTATGCAAATATAAATAACCCTTTGCGTACACCTATCTTTATTGACTCTCTCCGAAGAAAGTTGGGTTGATTCTTCTGTAGTATTTTAGGACGTGGACGGATCTGCTCGAAGATATAAAGTTCCAATTTAGCTAAGAGCGATATCTTCTAGAAGGATGTAATCCACCAGGTATTCTACCAAGCAATCTAATTTAGGCTATCCTAATGTCCATGAATGAATAGGCACATTCTAATACTGTGTGTAATAAAATAAAAATAAAATGCACAATTGGGATAACGACTGACATGAAATTGTGATTACTTTTGAGAGTAGATTTGTTCTAAACGAACGTACTTGTACCATTATTTATCACAAAGTGAAAAATAAACTTGCATCCTTCACAAAATTGTCCAGGAATACAACTTCTAGTAGCACCGTTCAAATTTTTGGTACAACCAATTTAGCAAAATAACTATGGGACTTCCGCTTTACATTTAAAAAAAATGACGAGGCAGACGAAAATTGCATCACACAAAATTCAGGTCAATTCATAGAGACTGTAAGGCGACTAAGAAAATATTTTGGACTATTTCAATTCAACTTATCAAAAAGTTGCATCTTGTTGCACCCTGCTCTGCTCTGACCTCCCAAGCAAAGATACGTATTTCCTAAATGCTTGGAGGGCTACAAGTTGCAATTGCACCAAGGAAATGTTAGGAACTGACGATGAGATAGGAAAGAATTGGAAGGAAAATGATATGAATATGAGGTTACTTAAAAATAATGTGAGGAAACTTGAACATGTTCTAAACAACTTTGTGTGTGTTAGAAATATATGTATACGTATGTATGTCTATTTCCATGTTCTGTTCCTTCCTCTTTTCTAGACATCTTCATTCTCACTTACTTTTTGGCATCTATGGCTGGAAACAAGTCTCACAAGGATTATAAATCACTTCGTTACCAACAACACATGAACTATTTGGTGGGATACTTGGGGCGTGAGAAGTTGGAGAGTCGTCTCACAAGGTTTGTCTTGTCTCCTCACACTTCTATAAAATATGAATTACACTATTGCTCAACAGGGAGATAACCTATACGCCAGAGTGATAAAATCATAGGACGACATATGATGGTCTCAAATGTGCAGAAAGTTTTAGAAAATACACGGTTGCACTTGCTACCTCTCTATGCTAAAGAAATAGGTCCTTAGTACTACGTACTTCGTTTAGAGACGCACGTGTTGATTTCTTTCCTGATAGTTTTAGAAAATTTCTTTGAAATTCGCAAAGCTTGTAATTTTCGATATTCGTTTTTCGAAAATGTTGAGACTTTTTTAAGTATTTTTTGGGACAATTTGAGTATTTTCAAATTTCTTTCACTATTTTTTGAAAATTCTTGATAATTTATTAAGAGTTTTTTCCCACCTTTGAAAACTTGCCAATTTGCTATAAAATTCGTTCTCGTCGAACTGTTATTTTCGATTCACTCCAAATCAATCGCTAAAAGACGACAAAGCTTGTTTGACTTTGAATGCTGCAAAATACCGAATGGAAGCCCGGGCTTTTATTTGTTCCGGCAGGGTCAAATGTCGCAGACTTTCACTACTTTCTCCATAAGCGTAATTGAGAAAGACCCGGCTTCTAATCGGTATTTTACGGTATATCAAATAATGTAATCAGACGATCCAATCTTTCATTTTCATTCTTTCTTTCTTGTTGAATTAAATGATGATGCTTTTTGTTATGCTTTCTTTCAGTCGAATCATCCGCTACTACGATTACCAATGGCTTAGGACGAAAGGAATTGAACCACAAAAACTATTCTCAAACTTGTTGCCTTCCCTGCGGAAAGAAGTTTCAATATTTGTGTTTGAGGATGTGATAAATCAGGTACATCCTCCCCTTTACTTTTACTTCTCTCTCATTCAATCAGATCCTTCCACTTTCTACTTCTACTTCTACTTCTCCAAATCCATTTCCATCTCAACTCTAGGCCATACAAATCGAATGCGATGCGGATGCGGGAGTTTTTTCTAGAAACAAAGTTTAAGTGAAAGTTTTAAGGCACCGGCAGCACACAGCGATAGCGAACAACCGCGCCCTGTATTTAAAAGCTTTGTAGGATTCGAATCTAAGACGCTTTCACTTTTACTTTCTATTGAAGAAAAGGAAGATTCTATCCAACAAGGAACAAGCTGTGGATAAATTCAAAACGGCACTTTACATTTTTGTGCTTGTCAATTGCCAAGTCCCAATTCGTATGCAATATTATGCTGCGTTGCTTTGTTTCAAAATTTTTGGGCAGATTTTCGAGAGACAGGACCGACGATAATTCACATTCAACGGACTGGTCTACCATATGCTTTATTTTTACACCCGAAAGGTACTCCTTGTTCAACGTCTGTGACATTTCTTCCTCTGGACAGGACACTTCCTTTAATTAATTAAACTAAAAGTTTTTACGAGACCAAGAGCTGTACATGCAGCTACTCGAGTGTCTTTGATATATCTCTATGAAACTGAAGTGAATTTTTCTTTCCTCGTTTTCTTTCATAGAGCCCTAACTAACGTAACGTACTCCTGTAAATTCGGGACTGCCTCTTTTAAAAATTGGAGTGTACATTGCATTGCCGCGTACGGGTCTGCTAATGAAGATTGGACTCCAGGAAGCAGATTAGTCGTAAAAAGTTTAATACTTGGACGGACTCTGATAAAGACAAGAAAAAGAAATAGGGGTTTCAAAGTTTGACCGAATTTTTAGATTCCAGATCGTCCTTATTACTACATTCGCATATCTGAAGGAAAAATAATATTCTGTAGTGAAAGCTGTCTCGGACGACCAAATTCTCAAGATTCAAGATTCAAGATTTGTGTTTATTATAAGGATCTGATAAAAATAATCCTAGTACTGGTTGTCCTTGTCCGTCGTTATACAGAATAGAAATATGGCATACCTTGTGAACAGGTCCTATCTTCGACCGAAATCCCATGAGGTTGAATTGCTTCAACATGCAAATATAGTGCCTATGCCTAAACATTAAATACACTAAAAATAAAAATAAATAAGTTCCGGTTTATGTTAAACAGTTTTGCCCGCTAACATTTGACACTCCAAAGGCTAGCGTCAATTGTCAATTGGATTGTGCAAAGTTGGCATAAGATAAATCACAATTCCAACCGAACTCTTTATGGAATTGACAAAAAATATGTGGTTACTTCATGGACCCGATATTTTTCTATGTATAACATTTGATACTGAGTTTTCCGTACCGTACGCGTACAGTATTATAGTCGCGCAGCTAAAACAACGATCTAAGAATGACTGAAAAGTCATCCCATAATAATAAGTATGGTACATAAAATGAAACAGGCACTACTGCAATATGATCGCCCATCAAATCTTATGGGAATGGGACCGACCGCGTACAAGGTACAATGACCGCAATCGATGGAAAATATGCATTATAGTTTGTGTTCAGAACAGAGAAAGTCTACAAAATATTTAGAGAGAGATCCTACATTATGACAAGGAACGTTCTTCGGCAAATATTTCCAAAAAAAAATGATTGATATTCTAACAATAAGTGTGATTCTGGAAAATCCGCCGTATGTATTTTTATCGTATTAGGTTAACGTTTCGGATAGGGCTTGACTAAATTTGAGGGTTACAAGAAGAAATGTCCCCCTGTACACTTTAATACTTGTGAAGCGTGAAAGAATTAAAAATAATTACACATCTTTTTTTGTAGATTCCAATCCTAAAAGATGTACCTTACGGATTCCTCCGTTCCTTGTGCGTGTCCCTGACTCCAGTCTACTTTCTCCGACACGACATTATCGTTCGACGTGAAGATATCTGTGACATCATCTACTTTATTTTCCGTGGAAGAGTTGCCATCACAAATGCTATGAATGATGAAGCTCAATTGGATGAGGGCGGGTATAAAGTTTTCTTTTGTGTCATGTTGTAACTCTTATCCCATTTTCTATCTTCTTTTCTTTTCGGAGAAAGTTCAAAAGAGAAAGCTCAAAAACTTGCCAAGGTGAAAGTTCTAAATTTGGCCTACAGTCCCAGTCCCAGTCCGTGCACACTGTACGCGTACTGTTCCATATAAACATATTCTCGGGAATTTGGACAGGAATTCTTAAACATATTCGTCTCAAATATTGAAACTGAAACTGCATTTTCCTTTTCACAGAATTATCGGAGTTTTAGACCCAGAGGCCTACAATCCTGTGTATGAAGTCATGGTCACTGCCATCACTAACGTTGATATGTTTACTATGAGAAGGAAGGACTTTGGAAGGGTACTCATGGGTTATCCCCACGTGGCAAATCGGTTCAGGAACCGTGAAGAGGTAACTACAGTCACAGTCAATGACCACAGGAATTCTACGCGCGTTCATTCACTTTTTTAATTTTTAAAACAGCCCGTTGAGCGAGAACAAAAAGAAAGCTACCCATTCCCTTCGGAGACTTGGCGAAGGCACACCACTGGAAGTGTCTACGATCGTCAGTCTGGTGGGTTGTCATTTTCTAGATCATCCGGGAGTTTTAACTCGGGTGCTCTGGCCGAACTTTTGAAGAACAACGATGATGCTGTGAGTGGGGAGTCTGAGGCTGCAGAAGACATGAGGCAAACTTTATCTGAAGTCGTAGCCCTTGTGATTGAGTAAGTACTGCAAATTTAACGGTTAAAATATTCGTTTGCAAATTTTATTGACATTAGTACCATGAGCGCATATTAATTTGCATAATTATAATGTAGTCGCCCAATTTTGAATTTTTTACGCTTGCACCTGAATGACCCGAAAAGATTCGATGCAAGTAAACGTTGTCCTTGTCAAGCATAAATGCCTGGGAATTTATTGAGCAGAGCTTATATGTTATAACCTGACTGACACATTATGAAGAAAACGACGAGGTTACGTACATCTAGAACAGGTCCTGGATGATGCGGCGGAATTTCAACCATCATTCCAAAAACTGTTTGCGTCATCTGGTTTTGCATTGAATGTGCTTATGTGCTGTTTGGAAAGGAAATGAATGGGTTTTCTCAAAGGACACATCAGGGAATTTGTGGGTTTATTACCCCAACTCGCACAGTTCAACTTCAACTTCAACATCCCCCAAATGCATGCTTAGAATATTTTACGAATGTGATGTGAATTGTGAATGTGAACTGAGTGAGTTCGAAATTACTTACAGCCCAAGCCAAGCTTATTTATTTTCTTTAAGAAATATTACAAGACATAATTTAGGAATTTTACAGCCCGGGCATTTAAAATTAAAATTCAATCGACAAATTGAAGCTTAGCTTTCACTCGTCGTAGTACAGATCGTGAGCATTCATCTCAGATTTTGCAGGGTGGTTCAAAACAATTTACTCCTTCTTTTATTTCATTAGTTCTTCTCGAAAATCTATCAAAAATATTTTCAACCACCCTGTACGTACGTACGGTATATTCAAGTTAGAAAGAAATAATATTCATAGGAATGCTTTTGAAAACATTCTTAGAAATTAATACCCACTAACTGAACTGCACTGGTGGCCACATGGAGGTCTCCCAAATGCATATACAGTAGTTACTTATGGATTTAATTTATTCGAAATAAACGTCCGGAGAATTCAAGAGGAAAGGTGATGTTGATTTTTATGGTCGTATAACCAGACGTGATGTATAAATAATGTGAATGCAAAAATGCTAGCTAGCTAAGTAAATGTAAAACTTGAATGTCTATAATATTTTCTCATGCCGGTCTTCGGACGTCACTAAAAAGACGCATCTCAATAACTTTTTTTTTAAAAAAAAAGATGCCATGCATATGCACATGGGTGTAAGAAACTTTTGGCCACCGTTGAGGCAGCAGTGGAACACAAATCCTGGGTGTTATGTTATTTTTAAAATCCGTTGACACTCTTCTGGATTTTTTTGCAGGGAAGAGAAACACGAAGAGTCAAAGTATGAAGAGGAAGAACTCTATGCCAAATCCATTCTACCAGAGTCAAGAGTTTACAAAATTTTGAATGCATCTGTTTTCTGGGCCTCATCTTTGAGTGCATCTCTTGCGTCTTACCAATGGGCTTTCAAGGTCTACCGTTACCTTCATTTCGATTCACCTCTGATTACCGTCCCTTAATTTTACCTTTGATTTTACAGAATTACTTTTGGCCTTACTTTTTGGTTGGATATATATGTGATGTTGTTTACATTGTCAAAATGGGGCTGAGCTTTCGAGTCAGCTTTGTGGATGAAATGGGTGACATTGTGACGGATTTTACAGAAATTGAAAACAAGTGAATACCATAGACTTTATTATTTTGAATGCATGCATAATTTTAATTCAAATGTGTGCTGGCTGATGTTGAAAATCCCCAACAAAAAGTCAAACCAATTAATTATCACCTGTCATATTTCTGTCCCACAAAATAAAATTTTGGTAAAATATTTCGTGAGCAATTTTATGCGCCGTGTAAAATTAGCTTTACAAGGCGCACGGCGCACGGTGGCATGGCGGTTTGGAACAATAACGTTGTACAGTTTGATAGAATTTTGGGGAACCTCATCATGTTTGTTTATCTGCCAAAACTAATGAAGATCTACCCGCACACGAACGTACGTACGTGTGCACAGTTAATGACTCAGAGTTTGCACAGGATTAGTAAGTGCAGAGATGTTAATCAGACTCACGCCTAGAGAACCCATTAGTAGTTTAATTTATTTATGGTCAAAAATTCTCAGCACGCGCACATATGTATGTATGTAATGTACAGGGTGGATCACCATAAGTATTGATGATTTTGATTTTAATCGCCGTCCCAGTTTGCTTACCTATACATATTTGGGAAGCCGTGCATGTTATGAAACACCTTGTACAAAATTTGGTTTCTGTTCTACCTATGTAGTCCGTTCATTTGCTAGTTCGTTCGTTCGTATGTATGTGTATGTATGTATTTTATTGATTTTCTTGTCTTCTGATCCTCCTCACTCCTCACTCAAGCTTTAAATCTAAATCCCCAAAATTACATTTGATTCAATCCAACAGGTACATAAGTGATCCATTCGGTTTTGCCCTGGACTTTCTCTCAACGTTTCCGCTTGAAGTTTTCGCATTCTCAATCGTCTCTTCAGCGGAACCTGAAAGTTTTGCCAAAGGGAATCTTCTTTGGACTGGTTTTCGACTCAATCGACTTTTACGTATGGTGAGTTTCTACACTACATGCGTTAACGTAGGAGAGAGCGACAAAACCAGCACTATATTCCAGTGCAGTGCAATGGAGTGATACAAGATTTTATTTGATTAATTATTCCACTCCGGGAAGTCTCCGCAATCAGAATCAGAGGAGGAGAGAAAACACCGAAAACCCAAAATGAACCAAAATAACCCAAAGCCACCGAAACTAGTAGGGTTTTCGGATTTATGTACATATCTGTGCACTGTGCATGCATATACGCGTTGGTCGGAGAAATAGGAATTAATTCTCTTTGTCTGTCAATGAAACTTGAACAACAATGGAGTTTCAAAATTACATGGGTGTGGATTTGACTGTCTGCGGTTAATTCATTCCTGGTTTCAATCCAACGCATGGAAATAATCTAGCTAGAGTTAGAGTAGTATGGCTTGATATTTTGACGACAACTTGAATCTCAGAATTAATTAAAAGTTTAGGAAGTTCAAAGAGCATGGAAGCAAACACAATGTGGTGGTTCGTGGGATTGGGATTGGAAAACCACTGAGTGGGCTCAAAGTTAAAGTTTAGTCATTTTGTAACAATTCCAAGATGGCTGCGAGCTGGAATTTAAATCTAGTCTTGAATTAACTTAGTGTTCAAATAATAAGATTTCCCAATATTAGAGCAAGTAGGGTTTCATCAGTTGCCCAGCATTTTTTGGCCACATCGAATTTTGCAAATTTACCTTTGCCAAAATACCTCAGAGTATTTACTTGCTCTGTTTGACTCGCGAGCGACCTGTGACATATGCATGCAATTTGAATACTGAAGAGAAAGTCAGTCAGAATTGGAATTTTGAAAAGAAAAATCAATTACGACACGACTCTGTCCTCAATTTCTATTTCCAATTAAAAACCCTCATTCCCTCAAAAAGGAAGTTAATAAAGAATTCATTCCAAATTTTTTCTGTAAGGTACAAAGTACAATTGAGCAACTCCTTTGAAGTACGCATTTTTATGAGCTTAAAAATACAAAGTAGTTCAAGAGTCAGGCGGAATAATAAATCCTACAAATGCAATGCTAGTGTTAAATCCATGGCTTATAGCGCTTACGCTTAGTTTGCTGTATAAGCCTCCTTACTTTTACTATTAAGTATTTGTGTGTATGCTTTCTACGTATATTAACAAAAACATGCATGAATTCAAAGGTATTTTCTCTTTTGTATGAATTCTCTAGATTCACTTGTGGCTCTACTACTCAAAAAGGAGCGATGGGTTTATTGTGAACCTAGTCCGATTGAAATTGGCTCGACTGGCTGTTTTGACTGCGATTTATTTTCACTTGTGTACTTGTATTCTTCATGGGTTCACAGCATTTCAAACTTACAAAAGAGTGTGTATTTGTGATGAGGGACACGATTTCTGTAGACCAAATTCAACTGAAATGAATGCACCTGAGGCTTGGTTTCACACAAAAGGTACATTACAGTTAGAGAGAGAGAGATTTATTTTGTTCTTTAATGGAAGTGTGGTTCCGGTACTGATACGATCGAAAATTTTGAGAAAGAACATGGGGCCTGGCCTGTTCCACCGTTGCTTGCTTTTTAAACTCGTTTCTAATTAATAATTCTCTCACAAAATTTTGAGATACAGTATCGCGGTTCCGAATTCTTCAAAAATTCTTGACTATTCTGACATAATCGAGTCATTTCTTGAAGTATTCCATCCAAAAACTCTTAAATTGATTCTTTTTTAAATTTTATCTGTTCAGCGTTTGACGAGGGTGAACCAGCCCATAGTTTTTGTTCACCGTATGTCATGACCCTGTACTTTATCATCACGACGTTCACGACGACGGCTTATGGGGACATTTACGCGGTCCAAGCCTTTGAAATGTTTTTCATTTCCTTCGTGGCCGTTTCATCCAAAGTTTGGCTCGGTCTAGTCCTCTCTGATATTTTGTCCGGGATTCAGAATAATACCAATCTGTCTTATCATTTGGCAGCTGACGGCGTCCTCGTAAGTTTTTTCCCTTTCTTTTCTTCTTTTCTTTCCTTCTTAGCTTAGCAGCACAAAAACCTATGTGTAGGAAAGACTCCAAACTCAATAACTTTTCGCCTTATTTGGAATGGAGATTGTTGAATGCTTCCTCGCTTCCCTGGAAAGAAAAAAAGTTCGGTTTACATACTTACATGTCTCTAATTTTTGATTGATGTATGAAATTAGAGCGTTTTTCGTGTTTAGTTTGAACCTCAAGACCTCCCTGTCTCAACACCCGTGTCAATATTTCTATAATGGCTGACATTTAAGCAAATCGATCAACTACATCCTTTTCCCACCTTAAAATTGCATAAAGGAGAAGGCATGGAATTGTGCCGTTCTGTTCGAAATGGCTAGATTTCGGATATGTTGTAGCCCTTGACCTCCTGAACAACGTGCACGTGCTACGCCGTCCGCCGTATGGCGTAGCACGCCCGGTGTACATGCCACCCTGTGTATTTATAGCGGCCGAACGGTACCTCCCCCCGGATTGCGACCTTCACAAAAGTTGTTCAGGAGGTCAAGGGCTACAACATATCCGAAATCCAGCCAATACGAACAGAACGGCACAATTCCATGCTCAAGGTGCGCCCTCGCCTTTAAAAAGTCAGACGTTAAAAATGCATTCTTATTTTTCGAGAGGTCAAGAAGGCCATCGGCTAAAATAATCTCAGGTCGTTCGTGACCAACTATGTATACCAGACTATAGTTCGACATTCCATGCACAATCAGCTCTGTCTCTGCATGTGCGTCACAAACCTATTTTTAAGTACTATGCAGATTCTCCTTGATCCAGAAAGTAAATTGAGTTCATTCAAATAGTTTTCTACGTCTGGAATCACGTTCGAAGGAACACACAATGGAAATTAATGCGAATTGATGGGTATTTTTCCAGACGGAGTCTGAATTTTTTATGGATTTGTTCCAATCCAATGAATCCTTCCTTGTGCATTGTGCTGCATATGTCAGGTACGGGTGCAGGTGGTGAAGGGCGTCGTTAGCACACCATTAAATTGAATAGGGCAGGCGCGGCGTGGCAGCGCGAGCGGTAATGTTTGAATATTGAATTGGCATCACAGCGACAGCACTAGTCATGTTCCGCCCAACTAGTTTTATGTAGTCCTTAATGGTTGAGAATAATGGGTTTTTACGTAGTAAGTATTTTCAAATGTGGGCTTCATCGTCTTCTTACTATTTTTTTTTGGTTCTTTACAGAAATTGTACAGTGACTACGGTGTGTCGAAGGACATTCTCACCAAAACCATTAAATACTTTACCTTTGCTTGGGTTCAGAATAAGGGTATTATTTTCCCAGACTTTCTGAGTCGTGCTCCAGCTTGTTTGAGGATGGACATTTGTACGTGTATTTATGGGGATCATTTCCGGAAGGTGAGTCAGGGGGTTAAATGTAGTCGCCGTCGTCGTAGTCAATATGTAGTAGTAGGTAGTGTAATTTTTCTAGGGCTTCTTTACTGTAACTGTCCCCTGTAAAGTCTCTTCCGCATACTGTACGTACGTACTTTCTCCAACTCTAATCAAACGAATTGGTCGAAAAAATTCCAAAGGACTGGCAATCATTTCTAACTTGGTAGTTTTTTTTTTGTATCTTCAAAGCCTGCGACGAACTATTTCCAATTACAAATAAAAGTATCTCACAGACTAGACAATCTTGGTTTTTATTGGGAAGGGACGGTATTACAAGGTGGTTCGTAAAAATTTCCCCTAATTTTCTACAAAATGTATACCATTTTTTTGGCCCACTTCTAACATTTTTGAACCACCCTCTATCTATGTAGTAGTACATGTGCTGTGCTCTCAAAGTAATTCGTTCTGTTTTCTATCCTATATTTGTACGTACCTGTTTTGTTGTTGTGGTGGATGCTCTTCCTCTCCAGAGCTATTTGTTTCGTGACCTTTCGGAGAGTTTCATTCGCCATGCCAGTATTCGACTCCATCACGAGTGGGTTCTAGAGAGTGACTATGTGATTCGTCAGAAAGAGGTTGACGACAAACTTTACTTTATACACAAAGGGATCATTGAGTATTCCAAGGAGGGTATTGGAGAGGATGGACAAACCACACTCAACCAAGGATTCCTCACCAAATCACGACACTTTGGAGAGGTAAAATACCCCAGGGGCAATTTTCCTCCTCTATTCTATAGTTTTCATCGACGATATACTCTTTAGCCGTAAGTACTGTGTGTATTTTTGTCCTAAAGTTCAATGACCTCAATCCTATGTATCATAGTAGCTAGCATACATAAATGCAAACGATTAGGTGATTAATGTCGTTTTTGGAGATCGAGGCGCTTAAGAAGTGAAAACTACATAGGTAAGCGAATTGCCTGGCTGTGGCTGCCGGACCATATCTGCGCCATTAATATATTGTGGGGTTAAAATGAGCTAGACTAGATTCGCGTAATGTTCAAATACATAGGATTGAGTCTGGTCTGGAGTTTCCAGTTCCAGTTCCAGTTCCAACTTTAAATTGGATGGAAAATCCATGTAGTCTCTTCTCGACTACTGGAAAAGACTCTCTCCTCGTTTAGTCGTCGAATTCAGGGTTGTACTTGTACGTACATGTACATTGGACGCTTTCTTTGAATGGGACCGATGGAACGCGAACGAGTGAAAGATTAGATCACATGTTCTATAGTAGTAGTGAAAGCACACATACACATTCACATACACATTCTGTCCTGTGTGATCTGTAATCTGTACTCAACCTCAACCGCAGCATCTGTCTCCCTTCAACTCATTTCCACTTTTCATTTTCACACTACTGCGCGCGTACGTACGCGTACGTACAAGAATATTTTGTAGAGGAATAGAGTAGAGGGATTTCTCCTAGCAGACGACTAGAAATCCTAGTTCGTCTTTTCTAACAATCTGTTCCTGTCCTCTACTTCTACTGCGAGACTACGACTTCTAAGGCAAGGCAAGGAAACTTCTGTCTGTCTGCCTGCCTCTAATGTACCGCTACAGATTGATCCAATACATTCTCTGTTGGATGGAATGGATTGGATGGATCTTAAATTTTCATCTGATGAAAGTCAAATCTTCTGGGATTTAAGTATTTCAGTGACAAATCTAGCTTAAGGGCAAGCTTAATTCTTCTTCACATTAGGGAAAGGACCTCGTTTTAACGTACCGCTGTGAATGCTGTGATGTAATAAGAAAGCGTAGGCTGTATAAATTTACAGGGTTTCTATTGCCGTATTTCCTCTAATAGAAGCCTGCCTCGAATATACGCCGGGTACTTTCACCGTTACGCTTATGGAGAAAGCAGGGGAAAGCAGTACCCCTTGAAATCAATTCTATAAATAGAAGGCCGGGCTTCTATTAGAGGAAATACGGTGTGTTTTAATTCTTCTCGTGGTGGCAATACGATCATTTTTTTAATTCTAATGTATTGTAAAGAATTATCATGCCGGATTTTTTATTTTTTGTACATTTTTGAGATGCCATTTTTCAAAATCAGGTAAGCAGTCATCGATTTTGACCCAAAATTCGGACGAGATATTTGAATTGATGGAGCTGATTGTTAGTTAATTACACCCAGTGCCAGTGCACAAGTTTTGTACTGAGTTTAATATCGCACATAAACCACAATGGAGAAAGTTCTCGTATCGAATGCTATATATATGAAACGTAATTAACCCTTGATTTGGTACTAAAATACCGATCCAAATTGCAATCTGATTGTATTTTAAGTCCCTTTAATGAAGAATAATTTTGTGCGGTAGAAGCAGAAGCAATCTTAGGATTTCCACGACATTAGCTGTGTGTCTCGTCTCAGTCTACCCCTTGTGCCGGTGGTGCGGTGCCGTGCAATGAAACTCCCGTCCCGTCCATTTCCCTCAGTTTCTATAATTCCACATAGATTTATTGCTTTAAAAGCCCCTTTATTCTAAGATTTATGACTCTTTTCTATATGTACTATGTACTAGGTGTATTTTGAAAGCCAATCTAACTTGACTCCAATGTGTTCTCAAATGTTTCCCAAATGGTTAGAAAATGTCTTGGACTTTTACAATGCGCAGTGCTATGGCAGGGCTTGGAGTGAAAGTAAAATGAAAAGGCACTTTTAAGTCATCAAACCTCGACACAATTTCCCTTCAAAAACTCCCGAATTACGCAATTAAAGATGTGAATCACACGGTTTTTGAGTATAATGAAGAGACACGTACTTTTAATGTGTTTTATTTATTTACGAGGGAACCTCTCTTGTGGTCACACCACCAGGTAGGCGTTCTGGACCTACTATTGCATGACGGCTAACGATACGATAAAAATTTTCGCCCTTATACATTTTTCAGTCATTTCACTTCCAGTCATATTCTACAACTTTATCTGTCGAATATAAATAAGCTTTACATGAAAAATGCTTCCCTTGTAAATTGACGACTACGACTGTATACCTAGTGGCGTGGTAGCTTTTACATCTTCTACAGTCAGTAGAGGAATCCATGGATATCGTATCCCTGGAGACACATTCTACATTCATTTCAAGTAGTACATAGAGGAAAAAGAGACAGTTAGAAAATGTGTTGACTCGATTACATTCGTAGGTAGGTTTTCGAGGTTTTCTAAACTACGAATGTGAAGTAATGTAATGTAATGTAATGTTCTAAGTCCTGGAAAGATCTCTAGCTCTGCTCTGTACGCTACGCACCGCACTTCTCACGTCACCCAAGGTGTGTAAATCCGAATGGTACATGTGTCACGTCACCTGTGCCTTCAGAATAGAAGTACACATATATTTTGTTGAAGCCACCAGGTTAACTACTATGTCATTCGGCACTATCTGTCTTACGTTCCAGACACAATTAGAAATATTTACAGGTAGAACTTCTGGAGTAAAATTAAAAAAGTACAACGAAAGCTACACATCGCTAGAATTTGGCGATACGATATCGACAGAAGGCACGTTTCGGAAAAACGCGTCCCAAAAAAGCCATCCATACACCTACTGTAGGATTATTTCTTAAAGATAGCGCGATGGCGGATAGCCACGCCTACTCGGAGTGCCGTTTTTCCCACTCACCCTCTTCGTTCTAACATTTTTCGAACTGTAAAGTTTTTTGGATTTGCACAGTACATGTATCACAGTACTTCGTATTGAATATCAACCTGAAAGACCTTACTTAATTACTAAAAATTGTTAACATTTAAATGCAAATAACCAATTCACAAATCAGTACTCAAAAGACCAGAATCAAGTCTCACTAACCAAAATCAGGTCATTTGCCACAAAAAATAATCACAAAATCAGAATCTGGAGTCTCACAATCCAGAATCAGGTCATTTG
>JAQGCB010000470.1:0-21994 GCA_034698835.1 Protaphorura tricampata
CGCCGGGCGGCGGCGAAGCCGCCGCAAAGAAATTGGAGTGATAAGGCATTACTACAACGTGAACACCGTTCACGGGTTATTTATCTAGTAGGTTATATTTCATCACGACTCACTACTTTGACTAGTCATACCAACCACCAAGTATTAACCTATAGACACTCCGGACAGTATTCGAGATCCAATCCAGCTACTTGGCCAACAATATTTTGAGAGACATTGTTTTATACCGATGAATTTAGTCTTGATAATTGCCAGTGCAATGCTGCGTTAGTTCATGTCATGTCGTTGCATTTGTACTTGTTGCAAGTCCTTTCTTTAGCTCGCCTTGTCGGTTCATGTGTAGCTAACTGTTGGCTGTCTTCAATTTCAACGGTAGGAGAAAACATGGTCAAATCATGAACTTGGGTAAAAAAAAATTACTGGACAAGTTAAGCTGAGCAAGTTCCTAAATACTTCCCATGTCGTCCCAATAGATTAGAAATAGGTTTAACAGGTTTCTTTTAATAATCGGCAAGTCATAGTCATAAATTCATTCGGAAGCTCCAGTGTTAGGGCATACAAAAATTGAGCAACTTTTAAGGAAAACCTCAATAGTATAAAACTCTCAATTCGTACGATTATTCTGAAATATCGATAGTTCATTAATTTGACTTAAAAAGTTGATTTCATATTCAACAAAAAAAACACGACAGGAGTGTTCGGCAACGCATTTTCCATATAGTACTAGGGGTACCTCCCTATAACTACCAGAAGATATTCTCTATTTTCTGAACGCCATTGTTGTGTGTTCATTTCAAAAAAGATCGCAATTGGCTCTGTTGTGCGTGCGCGGTCGAAGTGGACCGAAAGGGCAGCTGGTCTATCATTTCGGTCAGCACTCCGTCCAAATGAATGAATGAGTGAAGTATCGCATGTTTGGATATCATGATATTAACATTAGATTTTAATTACAGATGTTTATAATTTTTTCTATGTTTTAGTGTAAAGAAAAACGTGAAACTTTTAAATAGAGGACAACACGCTACTTTATTTGTATAAGAAGCCCAGTTTAACTGGTTGGAGCTAATAAAAGGTAAGGAACAAATTAACATGGATTGTACAGAGTAATTCCTTAGAAAGTTCAGTTTCTTTCTAGTAACAAGTTAACATTTTTCCAATAGTAGACTTTCGCTTCATTTTTCGGCACTACCTGCCAAGCTGGAATTGAAAACTTTGTGCATGCATGGTAATTTCCACTGGTTGTGTTCTTTTGAATATTTTATACCACACCACAGAGCAAAGCTCCAAATAATTGTTTTCAGCCACAAAAGCCAAAAATCAATTCCCATAAATAAGTCAATTGCTTTTGAGCTACCTATATGTCTATTTTTCATATGTCTTTATTAATTTATTTATATTTAATTATAATCCTCTGTCCTGACGTGTTTTTTACATACAAACACGTCCGCAATGTAAGTACTGGTCTGGACAGAGACAAGGCTGTGCAGTAGTCGTTCTCGTTGCTCGTGCGTCAAAAAAACGCATTTAGATTATTTCAGCATATCATAGTAGTAGTAGACATTTTAAACTTTAGATTAGAATGATTGAGCCAAGTACACTTAAAATTATAAGATTCTCATTCAAATACGCATCTCTGATTAAACTCATGCCCCTTGATTTCGATGGAAAATCTAACGAATTACATGTGCGTGGATCACGTCGGTCTGGAATTTTCTTCTGGTGTTTTGTCAATTTCATCATATTTTCGCATATCCTGTTTCAAATTGTGTCATTGGGTTTGTCGATTTCAAATAATGAAGATATTACCAATATTTATTTTCATTTGGTGATATTAGCCATACATTGCACTCCAGTCCTGTTTGCAAAGGCCGTAATTGGAACCCGTCACGAGATCCCTTACTATTTGAATCAATACTTCTTGTACACCGTTTCCAATCAAGGTATGCTATAGAAATATCATAATCCCATAAATATAATAAACCCTCATCATTTTGACCAACGCATTATTAAGAATAGAAGCCTGGGCTTGTAATTAATCTTGTAAAGTCAGGAAACATAACTTTCACCGCTAATGCGGGATGAATGGAGGAAGCCAGAGAGAAAGGACAGATTTCTATATGAACGAGACTATTTTCTATTCGGACCCCGGCTTCTATTCAGCATAATACAGTACGGCATCACAATCACATTCTATTTTCTATCAAACAGAACGCTATGTGCGACAACACACTCCACCAATAGACAAATTCTCGGACAATTTAATCAAAGCGATTACCTTCGGCAGCATTTGTCTACTTTTTGACATGCAGATGTTGTACATGTTTCAACCGAAAGCTTCATATTTTGTCATATGGCCGTTCCTGAAAAATCAAGACGAATTTCCATGGTTGATTTTATTACTCGGCTGGATTTTTACCTTCTGGATTAATTTGATTCTTGTAGCCAGTATCATGAGTTTCCTACCATTGATTGTGAATTCTGCATCCACCGTCACGTTTTTTATCAATCAAGCCAGGTATGTTTTAATTTTTTAACATACTGGAAAAAATTTCAGCTTCGGTACAGTAATTTTTACTAAAACTTTTGAAAATATTAATTTGCAGACCAAATCAGAAGAGTCGTTTCACTTTTAAGCGCATCCGAGGTTCAACTAACGCCTTAGGCCTTTATCAATACTCAAGACTTATAATCCGAATTGGCAACAACATTACAAGAGATACTTTCTTGTATGCTCTAAACCTAGTAATTGGAATTGCAACCCTTTCTGCAGCAGCATTGATTCATCTTCACAAAAATGTTACTACCATAGTGTTAATTGTATTTGCTTCTGGTCTTTTCTTGTGTTGTTGTTCTCTATTCATCATGTATGTAAAATTAGGGGAAATGTACACGGCGTCTAAGAAGTTTGTCAAAGCTTGGGAGAGATACAATCAATATAAGACCTTGAAAGATAGAAAATTAATGATCAAATGGATGAAATCATTGCGTCCTTTAAAATTAGAAATCGGTTCAACTGGTTTTTTTCAAAAATCAGCAAGTCTGAAAGTCATTGCGAGAATATCGTATTTAACAAATAAGGTTTTATTGTCTTTGAGG
Organism: Protaphorura tricampata; assembly: GCA_034698835.1. Classification (NCBI taxonomy): domain Eukaryota; kingdom Metazoa; phylum Arthropoda; class Collembola; order Poduromorpha; family Onychiuridae; genus Protaphorura; species Protaphorura tricampata. The sequence goes on from JAQGCB010000470.1 coordinate 3,097, forward strand.
CATTAATTTCGGTAAGGGTGACGAGACGAGATAGTACGTTTGGATTTTCTGACGTTCTAAACTGAATTCCTAGTTTGCCAAATAATTATACCATATGTATACGTGAAAAAATTACCTTTATAATTTTTCATTACAACAAAAATAAAAAATAAGGACATTGTGCTGTTTTAAACCTTGCCTTGGTATTGAATTTTTCTGTATAGGTTAGGATTATTTTGCTATACATATTTCTAATAAATGCCCTAAACGGTTTTTGCGTGTTAACATCCAGAGAAACGGTTCGAGGAGGAAAATAATTAAAAATTTATTTCAAAGACGTCAGCAACACAATCAATACTTAATATTGTCATTTGGAACTTTTTGTGAATATCCAGTTGTCGATAAATTAATATTGATTGTTGTTGTATTTAAAATGAAAGCCTCATACACAGTATTTAATAAGCAATCGAGGGGCAGTGAAAATCTGGCAATAGCAATGCAATGGTAGACCACATATTTATGGATAGAACTAGAACTAGTATGAATTCGTCAATTAAATATTAAACTTCAAATAACTGTAACTCTCTAGTGGTATAAAGTTAATTAATTAATTACCATAATCCCAACTCCGCCAATGTTATTGAATAATATATTAAAGGAGAAATGAAGGTTTTTCATCGTCGCGTGCTTACGTGAAAAAAAATTATGTATTTCTACCACTTAAGGAAATTGGAATTAGAAAAATGTAAATTTTGACAAAAGAAAATGGGAGAACACTCATAGCATAGTGGTATGGGACTGCCCCTGCCGTTCCGATGTGTAGTAGGGTTCGATTCTCCGGCCTTGCAGAGAGAGTTTAAACAACAGATTTTGCTAAGGGCTTTTCCCTTCGATCTGCATTCATCACCAATCATTATAGGTCATGTGTCAAATAGATGTTCTCCAAGAAAAATACGCTGCGATTCTATACCATGCCTCCATGCCTTATGGGGACTGTCAATTGATATAAAAACCCGAGAGGATTGTGTTACATTCCTTTTCAAACTACAAAGAAAATACACAGCGGTTCCCTTTACACTATAACAAGGTGTCCGTACATATTTTAAAATTAAATAGTTTTAAAAGCGCTTGTCTATTTCCAGTACAGAATAGTATGGCGACCCGTACCGTACACCGTTTCCCTACCCATAGCCATATCCATATCCCCCAGGAAAGTAGAAAAGCTTGTTAAAAATCCGTGACAAGTTTCACTCCTCGTTTGTCCTGCAAAATTAAACACCTAGTTCACAAAACAAGGGAAAATATTTAGAGGGCTCTCGCCTTAATGGCCGTTTGGATAATTAACTATATAGACTCCTTCATTCGTCCTAGAATTTAACAAGGCCGTAAGTATCCGAGAATTGTCTATACAGTCCGATTCGAAACGTCCATGCTGTTACACCTAAAAAACGACGGTTTTCTGTCCAATCTAATTTCAGTACTTTAAAGATTGTCAAATAAAATATAATTTTGTAATTATGATTGAGCCAACCACATTAAAGCTTATTCACTTTTGTCTCAAATGTGCTTGTCTCTCAAAATTCCTACCTTACGATTGGGACAATAAATCCAAGGAATTACGAAGTCCAAGTCGACGTGGAATTTACTTATGGTGTTGTGTGGTCTTTGGTGTGACTGTACATTTTGTGTTCCAAATTATTTCCTTGACTTTGAGTGTTTCAAGGAAGGATTCTAAAACCGACATCATTTTCCATCTCATGATGTTAATTATTCATTTCTTCCCTGTCTTAATGGAAATAGCTGTGTATAATGCCTGGAATGAAATCCCTTACTTTATGAACCAATACATAAAGTATACAATTTTAATTAAAGGTAAATAAATAGTCTAAAATCTAAGCTACAATTTTTTTAAACTGATAATACGAAAATAACTGGATGATATTTTTGTATTTTTCTTTGAACAGACGTTTACATGAGATCAGATGCTCCACCAGTGGACAAAACCTCAGATATTTTAATCAAAGGAGCAGTATTGGGTGTGTCTGCACTCTTGTTTGACTTGCAATTCTTATTCATACTCTATCCAAATGCTAAATATTCTATAACTTGGCCATTTTTGCAATCGCCAAACGATTACTATTGGTTGATTCTATTTATCGGTGGGATTCTCACCGTTTGGGTCAATTCAAACATTATAGCATCGTCCTACGCCTTCATGCCAGTAATTTTGAGTTTTGTCTCAACAATTACGTTCTTAATGAACGACACAAGGTATGTAAATATTTAATTCTCATTCTCCAAACTCCAATAGGGTTTGGACACTGGTGGCATCCGCAACTCTAAAAATTAAACTATATTTTTTATAATTATTATGTGTTTTCTATCTGCAGACCTAAGAAAATCAGTAAACACACACTCGGGAACTTGAGAACCCCTATCGTCATTTTAAATCTTTACCGATGTCTACAAGTATTTGTGAGATTGATGAACATGATATTAAGAGGTATACTTTTCTACACAGTTAATTTGGTGATGGCAGTTGCAGTTATTTCACTTGCTGCTATAATACGTCTTCACTTGGAACCTGTGGTGTTAATCATTTTTGTAACAATATATTTACTTGTAAATTTTTCATTGTTCATGATGCATGTAAGGTTAGGCGGACTCGTGAAAGCATCAACTAAGTTTGTAACTGCTTGGAGGAAATATTGTCAAAATATGACTCCGAAGAGTAGAAAAATTATGCTCAAATCTCTCAAGACATGTCGTCCCGTCAGAATTTATGTTGGATCAACTGGATTCTTCCAGAAATCAGCTAGTTTACGAGTTGTTGGGAAAATTTCATTTTACACAAATAAAACTTTAATAGCACTCAAGCCTTAGAATTTGTACATGCATTTTTAATTATATTATTGAATTTACGGTGGTTATAATAATAAATCCTTGTAAGTGTTGTATATTTGTACTGCTTCATGCTCAAAAATAAAAAGAATTCAATAAATCGCTATTGTAGAAAATAAAAATTTAGACGCATTTTTTTATGAGCCCTATTTTCTATAAACAATTTTGGACCTCCGTTTTTGTATGGAAAGGTTTTTACACTTCTATACAAATCTTGACACTTGTTTGTTCATTCATTAATTTCCGTAGTTCAATTCACCTTTTTACAAAAAGACTAGAATAACATTGAAATGGAATGGAATCCACATTCATGTAAAGTATTCATATGTTTATTTATGCATTCATTAATATCATTAAACATTTCACAGTACATAAACACGTTATTGATTGGGTAGCTTTCTCAGCTTATACTATAATTAATCGTAAAAAGTACGCCTGAGTTCTAAAATAATACAAAAATTAATATTAGTCACGCATCGTAGCTCCAAGTGTGTGCACGTCTTAATCCTCTTTGACTATTTCGAAATTTGTCAAACGTAAGAATTCGTTCTCTAAACCATGATTGAGCCAAATACACTAAAATTGTTACACTTTTGTTTTAAATGTGCTTGTTTTACAAAATTTCTACCTTGTGACTGGGACGAAGAATCCAAGGAATTGCGTATTTCAAATCAACGTGGCATTTATCATTGGTATTTTGTGAACGTGGCCCTAAATGCACATTTTATATTCCAAATTGTTTCTTTTGGTTTAACTGTTTCAAATCCACAATCCAAAGACGACATCCCAATTCATTTCATGATATTAGTTTTTCATATTTTCCCTATCATCGTTCAAACAGCCGTTTATCGCAGTCGTGATGTCATTCCGTACTTTATGAACCAGTACATAAAGTATACAACTCTAATTAAAGGTAATATATCCTATAAATTGGGCAAACAATAAGTTGTGGGACAATAAGTTGTGGGTGTTGTCAATTTACCTCCGAAAATTCTGATGTGTGTATTTTCTATCTTTTATGAAATAGAACTGCACATGAGATCAGACGCTCCTCCAGTGGACAAAATTTCCGACATTTTAATCCAAGGAGCCGTATGGGGTAGTCTTGCTCTGTTGTTTGATTTACAAATTTTATTCATGCTCCATCCCAAAGCTTCATATTCGATGACCTGGCCATTTCTACAATCTCCAACTGATTACTATTGGTTGATTCTATCTCTCGGTTGGATTCTGAGCTTTGGAATAAATATATTGCATGTAACAATGAGTTTGACCTTCGTCCCATTCCTATTCAATTTCATTGCGACCATTACGTTCTTAATGAACGACGCAAGGTGTGTACAGTATAATCATTTCATTAATAAATCTTTCGCTTACTTTCAGGGTCAATATCTTAAGACTAATCATTATGTATGATTTTACTTTTTTGCAGACCTAACAGAAGTAGTAGTAAACACACTCTTGGCAGCATTAGAACCCCGATCGTCATTTTGCACCTTTTCCGATGTTTACAAATCTTCTCAAAATTAATGAACTTAATTACGAGAGATAATTTTCTGTACTTAATTAATTTAACAATGGGAGTTGCAGTATTCTGCGGTGCAGCTCTAATACTTTTTTATAATAAGTTCAGTCCTGCTATTTTAGGTGTATTTTTAATATCGTATTTAAGTAGTAATTTTATGTTGTACATCTTGCATGTCAGACTGGGTGGTCTGTTCAAAGCGTCTAAAAAATTTACAAGTGCTTGGAGTAGACATAGTGAAAGCATGACTCCGAAAAGTAGAAAATTATTGTACAAGTACATGAAGTCATGTCGTCCTATTAGAATCGATATTGGTTCCGTGGGATTCTTTCAGAAATCTGCAAGTCTTAAAGTTATAGGGAAAATTCCGTATTACACGAATAAAGCTTTGATAACACTCAAGCCTTAAAGTCAGGTCCAGAATTTTCACCTCAATCATTTGTGTGGGTTTAAAATATTCCGAAATAGTAGTTACGTCATAAGCTTCACATATTATTGATGGTTACCGAATTCGGTCACTCCACATGCCGTGCCGTGGATTCTCGCCAAATATTGTTAGTGGACTATTAAAATATATAAAATTTTTAATTATGACGGTAGCGGGCTGCAGTCGCCATCATCGCCTAAGGTGTTGGTGTAACTAGGGCATAATTGATTTCATTGCAGGAATAAAATATTAATGTGTTGTTCCCATCCGCCAGCCACCCGTAGGCCATTAAATTTATTGTTTTTTTTATTGTTTTGTTATTGAAAACTCTGTTGGACGGATGCACGCTAATAAACCCAGGGTAAATCTAACATTGGCATTTAAAAAATAAGTGGTCACATATAATGCCTCATATTTGATTGACTTTGGGAGAGTCAACATTATGAATTATGTAGTACGTAATATACGTCACAAAATATTAACAATTAACTCAAATATTCGACCGGTAATTATATTTTTGATAATGGGTGAATTAAACGGGACTCCTATCTTCTATGCTAGCTTTTCTTGGTTCGAAAATTTATGCCCAATAAAATATGTTGATACGACACTATGTGTATTGTCAGTCACGGTTCTTCAAAACCTTACCTTTTTTATTTTTTAAGTAGAAACATGATATGTAACGATATACAAAATGTATTTACAACAAAAAACAAGAGTTGTAGTCTAGAAATTAGATCTGCATGTAACGAGAATATATGTAAATACTGTCTTGATGATGAAAAAAAATGGTTATAACTTATTTGTAGTTTGAACGAATATTTGTACGAAGAATAAGGACAAAATAAATACAAACATATTACAGTCTCATAATCGAAATTCATTCTCCATTGCGTGGATCACGCCGCACACGTACACTCATGTCAGTCTTGGCAATCAGGACTTACACTACAGAATTCCCCAGGTTTTTCAATATTTATGTTTTCATCTTCGTCAACAAATTGAAATTCTTTATAAACCTTTCTGACCTTCTTCACAGTAGTAAGAGCACCTTTTCTTGCCACATAGGTTAGCCAGTTAATCCTTCCATGATTTTCATCAACAAGAGAAGGATTGTGTACTCGAATACTAGCCACATCCACGAGATTCCCTAATTGGGCGAAGAATGTAATTGTAAATTTTTCTTCCTCGCACCTCGTGTAGTTAGCAGTGTAAGTGGTGTTCGTTGTGTACTGGAGACCGGTAAGAGTGAATGGACAATTCACGACAACCTGTTGGACATGGGAAAAACATTAGAAAACGTTAGTTTTTTTCACACATTTTTTAAATTCTAAATTCTAAATTGAGCCGATGCGGCATTGCCGTAAGCCGAATATCAATTAATATAAATATTTATGTTTTTATCGTTATAAATATGTAGCGTTTATAGACTTACCCCTAACCAGTCCTTGCATTCGAAATGACACTCGTGTACTTGATAATTCTGGTAGTGAACAACAATATTCGTAGAATTCGTACAAAATGATCCAGGTGTAATTTTTGCATTCCAAGCAGACTCCACCATTTTTTCAAATTGTCTTTTATTGTTGAGTGGACAGAAACAGAACGGAAGACTTTCAGATTTTAAAAAAGGTCGGATGGAAATGACTATCACTGTACCCACTGCCATCAGTGCAACTATCGCAATAAGAACGGAGGAGTTGGATCTTGAAGACTCGTTCGAATTACCAGTTGCTGTCATTCTGATTTTGTTCAATAAAGTCTGAAAATTGGTTAAATATTGATTAGTAGGAAGTAAAAATATTTAAAATAATGTGAATACTTTTTATATGCATTATTACTTTTATTTGATGAACCGGAAAAAGAGTGAAAACTCACCTTTCACTTTCAATGTACTCCAATATTTGATTCTTTCGCTGTGTGAGTGATTCGTGTAAACTATGTATTATGCGTTTCTTAATTAACTTGGAGGATTGGATTTTTAGACTAATTAGATTACTATTGTCAACAAAATCGATGTGAATACTGAAAATCGTCCACTAAAAATAATCCAATGAGAGTTTTTCACGAGATTCTTCACTTCTTGCCTTCCTATCTCTCCAAAAATCCAAATGTAACTGGCCCAGGATCAGACGAAGTTCTGAGATTGAAATTGTAATGATTGAGCTAAACAGTTCAGTTCGTCATAGCGTCGTTTTTCGGCGTCACCTTGTCGCGGTAATTTATGTTGTACTTGTAAGTAACAACATTGGGGAGCAGTCAGGTTCATTTAAATGAATGAAAATTTTAAAGGACACTGCCGGTGCTGTAGCTGTGCTGGACATATATGAGACGATACAAGATAAAAATCGGCATAGTTTCCATCGTTCATTCCACGTTCCAAATGTCCATGACGTAACTTTAGAACGTTTTCCATTATTATTATTGTGAATTTGTGTGTTTCTCATTGCGAAAATGACACAAACTACCTGAATTCCAGTCCGAACCCTCTGAACTCTCGGGGAGTAACATAAAATCCAGAGCAATGTAAATACATAGTACAGGGTAGATCAAAACCATTTACTCCACAAATCCCTACCTGGAAGTTTACGAGAAAAAAAACCTGGTAATACATTTTGTAGAGAATTTAATATACCATATAGTCGAATGTATTCGGTTATGGATCTTGTGCATCGTACGCGACTCCAACGATCAAGGAAAAGTAATTAGTTACAATTAGGACAGTTATTGCGATTTAAGACATATCAAGAATTCTCTGTGAAATGTCATTACTCTCAACTCATATCATATGTTATACTTCCTAAATAATAATTAATTGTGGGCTACCCTGTACATCTGTGATCTGAGGTCAATTTGCTGTTCTCATGAACGTACACATTTTGCTCATTACGCATTGGCTGACTGTACAAAACTTTGTTACAGTGCAGTGAAGTGGTGTGCAATTTGAATGACGCATAAATGATACGAACGACTACTAGTCTACTACCTTATCCACCTGTCACTCACGCGAATAATGATGAGCAATTCATCAAGATACAGGATTTAACGTGAAAAATGAGAAATGAATTATCATTACACTCTAAATCTAAATGGATTATATTATAAAAATCAAATCATGGGGAAAATGAGGATGTAAATGAAAGGTCAGGCTTTAACATTGAATGTCATACAATTTATTAATTTTCATCAATTCAATGGACCTATCCATGCGAATTTAGTGGAATAATGCCAAGTAACGATCTTGAGCAAACTCTCTTGTTTAATTACATAAAAGGTTAGGCCATCTGAATGTACCAGAGCTGATTCATGGGTCTGTTCTATTGTTGGAACCATCTGTATTCTAAAATGTCATTGACATTGCAGTTGCAGTATAATGTGGACGAATGAAAGTGAAATGTCGTGACAATGCAATATGCAATGGTAGTTTTGAATATTGTACAATTTTAGAAGAAACGGAAAACGCACATGACTTGATACGAAATTATTGTAAAAATTGTTTATTTCACGACCATAAGAAACGTGTGATGAACCAATCAATAACAAGTCATTCTCATTAATTTTATGGTCGTCGTTAATTGTAATTAAGCCTTCCTGTTGTTCTGACCCACTAAATATCTATTTTGTAAACCTGGTTTTCATTCATAAACATTAAGTGCTAGGACTAACATAATTTATTATGATTCTTAGAATGAGACCACGACTACTAGATAGAATTTCCGGGTTGAACCTGTTATTTATTTAATTTTTGATACGATATATTGCCCAACACTATTTTCTACGCTCATGTAGGAAACTAGTGGAGCAAATTTTACTACAATTTAAAAGAATTGAAAAATTCGAACGATTTTTCTTAATGAAAAATGCTCGACATTTTGAAGTCAATTATTTTGCTCGTCGTCGTCATATCTGAAATTTCTTCAACTCCAGTATCGGAGTCCGAATCAAATGGTCCAAGAACATCCATAGTAGAAATTAGGATGCTTCCACGAAGGAAGCGAAGTGTGGAAACGTACACTTTCGACACGGGCTATGACTTAGAACTCACGGCTTTTGACAAGACTCACAAATTGCAATTACGATCTGCAAGTAGTAAGTACTATCTCGAAATATCTAATTTTTATACAGCAATCAGTTAAATTAAAAATTCTTCTAAAAAATCTTGACTTGCAGGTTCACTATTTACTGACAGCTTCAAATATCACGATGTGGACGTTGACGACAATGGAAACGTTGTTAATATTGAAAGGACACCTTCAAAAAGAGAGATCCGTAGCATTGAAGAAAATATCTACGTGGATCCAGAAGCTAATGCCGTTCTTAAAGTTCGAGACGTGGACGGAGAATTTCATTTGGTATTTTGGAGTCATAAATTACAATTATTATGAACGATTTCCATCATACCCATCCAAATTTTCTGTAGGACGGTCTGCTAGACACAATGAGAATCAGACGAGATGAAAACAATGACAGCCAAACCATCGCAACACAGGAAAATAAACCAGAATCACATAGCAAAGCCGATTACGGTAATGCGTCTGTTACAAAATTATCACAAAATTAGTTATTTAAAATTTTTATTATCATATAGTGGACAAAGTTCTTTAATTGAAATTTTTCTCTACAGTGGACTTGCAGAGACCAGTCGCAACGCCTAGAGGACTATCCGATTCAAAAGTCTCTGTTACTTGTGAAGTGGCAATTGTATTTGACTACGGAAATGGAAAAGTGTTCAATTTTGACAATGCTAAAATCATGGATTATCTTGCTGTCATGCTCAATGCAGTCAATAATCGTTACGCGACAATGGATGATCCAACTATAAAATTTAAATTGTCTGGGATTTATACAATTAAGGTGTGTTTAAATTATAGATTTCCTTTTTTAAAAAAAAAAGATGATGTCATGAATGAAGAAAAAACTTGGTTTTAATATTCTAACAGTCAATCAGCGCACAACCATTCCTTGAGAAAAGCAAAGTCGGTGGAGATAAAATTGAGATTACACAATTGCTGAATAACTACAAGACATGGGCTTTTGAAAATATAAATGATCTGCCAAAACACGATTTACTTCCACTCTTGTACAGCTATGAACCTTCCACGGGTACTGTAGGACTGGCATGGTTGAGCGGAGCTTGTTGGATAAATAAATTTCAAAAATCATCACTGGCCACTTCTGTTAGTCATGACCTTGGGGGATCGTGGAAAGGTGCATTAACTTTGGCTCATGAATTAGCGCACAAGTAAGTCTTTTTAAGCACACCGTTTCTCGAAGCGTACGCGGATAACATTTGGTAATTAGTTTTGAGATTAGCTTGCATTTTAAAAATGGATCAAATAGTCCTGGGTTATCGACAGATCCCTCTTTGTATGGGGAATCTGCTAGATTTCCGGGATTTCGTGTATAAAGTGTCTCGTGTTCTCTTATGCAACGTGAATTACCGAGTAGCCCGGGTTAGTATTTGTTCAGGCATGGTCACAGGTCACCGACTTTCACCACTTTCTCCATAAGGGTATATGGAGAAAGGCGGAGAAAGGCCCGGTTTGTATTCGGGACCGGTGACTACTAGGTAATTTATGGTATTTACATTTTTTACAGCATGGGTGCTCCTCATGACGGAGACGACAAAGCCAAAGATTGCCCTTGGAGCGGTGGTTACATAATGAGTTATGAGGGTCATGGAACATTGAACAAATTCAAATTCTCATCATGTTCTGCTGATGAAATGAAGAGACTTATACAGTTGAGTTGTTCTAGTGCTTCTTTTATACTACATAAAATGAAATACAGGGCCCAAAATTGACCAAGTTTTCTTTTACATATTGAGTATTCAAAGAGACCCGGTTACTTTTGGGCTACCCTGTATTTCTTAACATAATATTCAATTCGCTGCAGAAGATCTTAATAAAAATCCGACTTGATATCGGATTTTTGCCTTCTTCAGTAAGTAATTTGTACGAAAGACATATTAACTTCGTGCAACTTCTTCATAGGTCATCTGGAGGGGCTTGTCTCTTCAAACAGGATAATCCAAAACCACCACCACCAATAAGTGGAGATATTGGAGACAGAATAACTATGCTTGAAATGTGCAAAAAGAGAACTGGGGTTGCGAATGCAACAGTATACAGGGATAAACCAGATGAACAATGTCTGGAGTTGGCCTGCAAGGTTACAACGAAAGAAAGAAAAGGCAATCAAATAAGGACATCCTGGAGATATACGACTTATGGTGAACTTCCAGGAGACAATTCACCGTGTGGGTCTGGCGGAGTAAGAACTTATAATCAATAATATCCAAGATATGCTAAAATAATCTCAATAATTGAGTTTTCATAATTACTATGAAAACTTTTGTAATGGAAATCGTTTCAACATGATATGCATTTTATTTTATTTCAGCATTGCAAAAATGGAAAATGTGCTGGTGGGCGTTGAGAATTCTCAACATCATTATTGCTATGATGCTCTGAAGTGTGAAAAAAATTTATAGAAATTTTTGAAGTGTTATTCGAAATTCGATTGTTTGTATAGGCTATTAATTGTATATAATTCTTACAATTGATTACAAGAAATAAAATCCTGAGTCTCAAGAATTGCTGTCTAATTAATTTTTATTACACGAGTCCGAAGTTTGCGTCGTGAGCAGACTTGAGTTAATTACTTTTGAAATATAATTACTTTCTTACAAACTACATAATACTGTATTCTTAAGGGACTATTTTTTAGAAATTTAATTTGCAATTCTTTGCACTTGTGTTGTGATTCAAACTACATTTTGTCAGAAAGTTGTATCGGAATATCCCAATGTCGCTTTTCAATATATTTCTCATTGAATTGTAATAGTGTTGCCTGAAATCCGCACAAGATTCGGTTAATATTATCCTCATTATATTCTGAAACATTAATTTTGTACATACGTCATAAAATTACAATCTTCACTACTCGGGTACAAACAAGTTATCGTTGTTTTGAGTTTCGACCGATAAACACCAAGGATTTTTCACTATATAGTTGAATGTGTTATTCAACTAAAGGCATTTAACTACTGAAAACCTTGATAAACACTATCGCATCGGTTCCTGCGTAGAAACCAAACTTAGTAAACTTGAAAATGCAAAGAAACAAACAAAAGAATGGCGTCGGAAATTGAATACTCTAAAAAGGCGTAATAGTTTAATTCGAACTTCCAAAAAGGTCAGCCATGTATTTTTTTAATAGTTCTGGGAATTTATCAAACTTTCTGGCTTCCATGGCCATTAATGGTCATGGACCAATCACCCCCGCTGAGACGTCGATTATGACAGTAATTCATACACAAAGGCAAGAGAGTACACAGAAATATTCAAAATTACGATCATTTTTCTCTGGAGAGTGCCGGGTGGTCCTAAGAGATATTTTATTAAAATTTTAATTGTGTTTTGTTCAACAAAATAGACCATCTACGCCTAATTTGACAAAGGGGGGAAGATTACAATTACGAGAACCCTCAGAGATCAGTGTAGTGAGTTTGAGTGATGCATCCTATTCCGGTCTGGAGAATCGAGTTTGGCGATCAGCTGGAAGTTTGGTCCCTAAATGTATTGAAAATAGAAAATGGGTTGACCCTTCAACTGTGAAATACTATTTGCCTAAATCTGACAGATTTGTTCATGTTTCTGAAACGATTGGTAGGCATTGGCTGCCGAGCGATCGGCCAAATAACATGAAAATCATGAATGATGCTTTTCGAGAAGGGTTAGTAAAACGGCACTTTTAAGTACACGACTATTTGAATATCTCATCGAAATGTCCTTATAATAACTTGTCGCAGTATCGAATGGGTTTTAGTTGAACCTTGGATGGTACAAGATAACGCGATTAGGAGACTAGGATTTGGAGACTTTATGATTAAAACTGCCCAATTAGGAGGACTTGGTTCAATGATTACTTGTTTCGTGTTTCCTAATAAACGTTGGCTTTATTGGCCACTCACAACGGCCAGTATCCTGGGAGCCCTGGCTTATTTCATCTTCAGTTTAAAGGATCCTATTAGCAAATATCAGGTGAGCAAACCAGTACTTTCCAGGTAAGAAATAAGAATAATTTAGGACTAATTTGCCAGTGTTACTAATTCGTCCTCTATACTATGATTTTGCAGGTTGTGAAAAGCCCAATTCATCTCACGCGATTTTCAATATTCAGTTACAGATACGAATTGACTGTTTTTAGGAAGACGGGATATTGGGGGTATATTCGAAGAATTAGTCGATGTTCCATCGCACTCTTGGCTTTGATTCAAGCCATGTATTTTGTTTTGTACCCATTCACTCCTACTTGTACTGACTGTGGTCAACGAGTAATGGAATTCTTGAAGGATAGAGGTGGAAAAGTTTTGGAAGGTCTTCTGGACATAGAATACATTATTTTTTAACCTAGGACTGATTAGATAGTTTCACCAGCAATAGTGGCGGAATAATACAAGGAATAAAAATAATTGATTTCTAAAACTCTGTATTTCTGCAGCTTAAATTTACATGATGATGAGTTAATTTAATTATTAAATTACACAATAGGAAAAACACAATTAAGTAAATAGGAATAGCTTAACATGAACTAATCTCTAATCATGATTTTATGCAATCCATTTTTTGGCACTAATTGGCCAGTATAACTACTAGAAAAATGCTCCGAGAATAAATACAATGAGTTCCCACCCCAATACCCTCAACAACTCCCCATGCCAGTGCCAGTCTATTAAAAATTTCAAGGACCAAAGTAACGAATATTTGGATCATAAAACTGTGGAATGTTAAAAGTGGTACTACTAGAGTGAGCTGAAGTTGTATTAGCTCCTAGTGTTCTATCATTCGTATTTCGTACTTGTCCAATTTGTCCACCAGTAGATTGATTATCAATTCTTGAGTTCATAATAACGGATGTTGTTTGAGTTTGTTGTTGTGCTTGAGAAATTGCCATTCTCCAAGCCTGTTGAACAGGGTCAAAGAAATTTTGAGGTTGTTGTTGCTGTTGTTGTTGTAGAGAAGAAAGTGCATCATCATCCCCATAATTACTGCTGCCTTGTGAAGCTGTTGAGTCTGGTTTTCTAAGCACCTGTGCTTGGGCTGTTAAATTTTCTGGAATAACAAGTGGTAGGGTTCTTTCACTTACGACGGTACTTGAAGAATCCGTGTGTTGCAATTCAATACTTTCGTTGACACCTCCAATGAATGGTGCTGGTGATTTGGATGCAATTACATCGTTTCCGGTAGCTTTAGGCTTGCGAGGTGTGCCTTTACCGGTACTCCTAGGTCTTTTTTTAGTTTCAGTAGATGGGTTAGTATTTGGGACTTTGAAATGTATTTTTTTGTGTATTCTTAAGCTGTTTGATTGTGAAAATGCTTTTTCACAAATATTGCACTTGTAAGGACGTTCTCCAGTGTGTGTTCTAATATGCATAATTAAATGGGGTTTGATATTGAAAGATTTGGTACATAAATGACAGGCGTAAGGCTTCTCTCCTGTGTGGGTTCTTTCGTGTCTCATCAAATCTCTTGCAATGTGAAATAATTTTCCGCAAAAACGACATTGAAGTTTCTTGTCCCCAGCATGGACCATTAAATGAAAATTCAAATGGTGTCTTCGACGGAATGCTTTGCCACATTCCTTGCATTCGAAGGGCCTTACATCCAAATGAATCATTTTATGAGTGCGAAGTGACCCAGTACCCTTGAAAATTCTTCCACATTCATCACACTGAACAGGGAGTTTAATTTTCCAGTTTTCAATTTTTTCGGACGCTGGTTTTTTCGGTCTTCCACGTTTTGGCACTGCAATCATAACAAAAATTAGTTAATTTAGGCAAAACAAACATAATGTATGTTCTAGCTTAAAATAGAAGTAAAGTAAATATTTACCTTTTGCTGGATCAGTCGGACCCCTTAGTTTTGGTTCGGTTTTCACTCTAACAGTTTTTTCACCAGCGGGCTTACGTATCCGTATTCTTATTCGCTTTTTAGGTGCCGGACTTCTACTTCGCGATGATTTACCCTTCTTGGGGGTCTCTTTCTTTTTCTTCGATTTTCCACGTACTAAAGAATTAAAAATTATGATTAAGAAGCCGTTAACATTCCAATTCTGCAGACAAATTGAAGCACTTACAGTTAAGTTCGTGATCATTTGTCTCCGCCGCCAATTCCTTGTAATTTATTTTACGCCTAGACTTTCTTCTAGGGCGACTTCCTTCAGCTTCCTCCTCAGCTTCACTCTCTTGCTCTTTGTACACAGTCTCAACTAATTCTAAATAGACAAGAATTATTGTGCAAAATTAGTAATTAGCTCTAGCCATTACTATTTCGTATTACGTATGCATTTAAACAGTTCCCACAACCGACCGTAATTTTGAATGTGGTTTGGGCAATATTGTCAGAAAAAATCAACAATTACCACTGACACATGAATAAATTGCAAATGCCACGGACAAAACATTTTTGTAATAAACTGTACCTTCTGGAACCGCATCATCCCCAGTTCCGGCTTCTTCTTCCTCTTCCTCATTGTCACGCTCAGATTCGGATGACAAAAACCCAGGGTCATCGTCACGCTCTTCCAGTTGTTCCTCCTCTTCCTCTTCTTCTTCATCAAAACTAACTTCCTCCTCACTCACTTCCACACTATGCCTACGTTGTTGTTTGCCAGCCTTCGCTTTCTTCGCTTGGTTTTGTTCCTTTGTATTGAAATATTTTCTCATTGACAGACTGTTGCAAATATTTTCCACTTCATCATAGTCATGGATGTGTTTGAATAGAAATGATTCCTTGTCAATGAGTTGTACATCTACGAATAAAACCAAATAGAAATTGAATATTATTGTAAATATGTGTTGTCACAAAACTGACGGATTGCGAGATTTGTCCCCAAACTGTGTAAGTGTAAGTCTACTGAAACTGGTCAGTCAATGGTCAAGTGAGATGATACATGACAAATGACAGCCCTGTAGCTTAACCGTCAGCATGATAACATAGTTTGGACGGGACGACCGGTGACCGGAACGATCGTACCAGCCAATTTATTCCGGTGTGTCCCAGCCGAGACCGATCCGCCAATACAGGTATTTTGCCCAACTAAACTATGCATTTCAGACACAACACTAGAACCCAACCCGTATGTCCGACGAGGACGACTACTCGCAATACGTATATGACCAATTTCATTGGAAACTGGACGCCCGGGACAGGTTTCACACAACAAAAAAATACTCTTTTTAAAAAAGTTTCTTACCGAATTTATCCAAAATCCATTCTGAAATAATATTGATTTCAGCGAGTAAAATTTTTAATTCTCTTCCAAATCCATCCATTCTTGCTTGATTGAATTGAAAACTTGTATTGATGTCTTTCATTTTCCCTGCAGAATCTTCATAATTAGACTCCAATGCAGCCACTCGTTCTTCTAAAGATACGGTCAATTCTTGGGTGACCATTTCTTCTTGCTCTTCTTCTGGTGGTTCCGGTGTATTCATTCCACCAACATTCCCAACCTCTGTCCCACCGTCTGCGTCTGACATTCTCACTGTCACACCTGGGTCAGAGGTCAATTAATTTTGAATTAAATATTTTCCTTTGACACTAAAATTAGTTGAGATTTGGTTTGGTTTGAGTTTGCTTGCATGGAATACGTAGTGAAATGTTGACATGTTGCAGGAAAGCAGGGGACGGCGTCACTTTTTCCACCGCTCCCTAATTCTACAACACACCCATTGATTTTCACAAGATATGCCTATACTCCACATTCCAACTGTTGCAGACACTAGAAAAACTAAATAGGAATGGAAAATGGAACACCATATCTGCATTTTATAGAACGGGTGCGGGTGACAGGTAGAAAACGGTAATGAATGTTAAGTTGTGATTTGAGCACGCATCTCGTGTAAGACTTTAACGTTAAAATCTGTTTCCTCCGCTTAAGGACCACGTCAATAACAAGTCTACATATCTATATTAGTGATTGATGTAATATTTTGTACACCAAAGCATCGTAGGAAGTTCCGACTAGGAACTACCGTTTACCATAGTCTGTACTCTGTTCTGTTGTAGTAGTTAAGTACCACCGTAAATGACCGATTAATCACCCGGGCGTTTATTTGCTCCGGCGGGGTCGAATGTTACAGACTTTCACCACTTTCTCCTTAAGCGTAATGGAGAAAGACCCGGCTATTAATCGAACCCAGGCTATTATTTGAAACCCGGCGATTAATCGGTCATTTACGGTAGTTAGGTGCTGCTGATGTGCTACTGATTTGCTAAAGGAAATACCTATAGAAGATAGTTGTTACCCAAAAGGAAGGTGGTCTTTGTGGAGGAGTTACTATCAGGAAACAGTGCAGAGGTGGGTCTACTGCATTGGTCATTGGTAATTTGTAATTCGTTACGAGGTTGGAATTACGTACTTGCAATTAAATTCAAAATCATGTGTAAACTGTTATTTGTAATTCGAAATTTAGGGAAATGTAATTTGTAGTTGAAAGAATTCTGTTGTTGTACTGTTGTACTGTTACTCTTACCTTAATGCTAGACGTCCCTTACATTAAAATTCTATAGAACAGGTTGGCTCAGGTGGACACTAATGTGCAGGTCATATTATGGATGGATGCGGATGTAGTGGCACAAGAGTCGGTTTTCTCAGTTTAGCGGTCATCGCATCGGTCGCTTAGGTCAGGTTTTCAATTTTCTCAGTGGACTGTGGAGTGGACTTTGAGTGTGACTGGAGGACTGGACTAAATGTGAAACACTGTGTACAACTTTTTTTTTAACCAAAACTGTCCTCAACATAATTTCTGTGTACATTTTGTTGCATGCCTTTGACTCTGGGAAATTCAAACCCACAATTCATTCAAAAAGGGAAAGAAGAGAAAGCAGAAAGGGACGCTTGAAAAATCACTAATTTTCAAGACATTTTTCAGACTTTTATTTTTGTTATTATTATTCAGTGATTTTTTGAAGAATACGAAGAATGTCTTTCTATCGTCCATCAACTGGATCATCTGCTTCCATGGGTTTGACATCTCCAAATCAAAATCTTAATTTGAATTATTTCATGTCAACTCCAAATCCAAATCTACAACAATCAACCTCAACTCAACAACAAATCCCATTTCAACAGTCACTTTCTCATATTTCTCCACAACACACAACTGCTCAATCCCCTTCACACCATTACCTCTTTGACCAGCAACATCATCTTCAATCACGTCCTCAACCAAGGAAATCCGATGTAAGAATAAAATTAAAAAAAGTTTTCTAAAATAAATGTATTTTACGAGATTGTATTAGGGCGTCACAGCATAGTGGTACGGGTTTGACCCCGGCGTTTCTCTGTAGCTGGGTTCAATTCTCTGGCCTTCGAGCGTTTTTGTCCCAGGAAGATTGTGCGGTTTTACGCGCTAACGCTTTTATCCCTCTCCAGACTCTCCACTGAGCAAATTATAAGCACTGGGCCAAATGGGTGTTGCATTTCTCTATTTACTTTCACTTTCTCCACGAAAAATGAGCTGCAATTTAATGCCTTACCAATACCATTCTTTACGGCGAATGTGAATTAAATTGTATTTTTTTTATTATCTTTCAGGGATTTGAACCAATGAATACTTCCCCAACGCCAATTCCTCAACAATTACATATTCAACACCAACAACCACAATACTTGCCATCCTTCCTGACTGGTGATCATATGCCCATCCCACACAACCTGACTGCTCCAGAACCATCCGCTGTTTTTGAGTCAGAGTTTGGTAAAAGCGTGGCTTCACTTACGGCACAAAATAAACATTCAGGCCCACCGGTGTCAGGACTCGGAGAATTGAGTGGGGTGGGAAATTCAGCAGCAGCGTTTGAACAAAGTTTGGCCGCAGCTGGAAATGGGAATTCTAATAACAGTAGTCCCGCGACTACCACACCTACGACACCTATCTCTGGAACTTGGGTAACAATTTTTGGTTTCCCAAGTTCTGCCACAACTTATGTACTGGTAAATTTAATTACATTTTATTTGGTCAAAATTTTATTTTTTCAAAATTTTATTTTTTCGAA